>JAWPHD010007359.1:0-130025 GCA_037043455.1 Cyrtodaria siliqua
TGCATTTAAATGTATTTAATATTTAAAAATAACGAAATATTCTATATTTTAAGTGTATAATTATTTCAAAGGTTCGAGTAAATAGCCAGAAATATGGCCGCTGAATATATATATACTCGTACCGACGTCTATCTTCATACATCCCCCACCCCCTTTAAGGTACTAACTAGTTTACAATGTAACCGTTCTTCAGTTCTTATGGAAAGCCGCAGGTGACCCTGTGATTATAATTATTTTTTACTATATGTTTAACTGAATTATTATAATCACCACATTTCTACCATTTTGTATGTGTTATCATTATTATCAAAATCCATACATTTTTAGCTCTCTGGAAAATGTATACATTCTGAAATGTTAACATTTTTATTATAATCACCACATTTCTACGATTTTGTACGTGTTATCATTATTATCAAAATCCATACATTTTTAGCTCTCTGATTTTTTTTATTATAACCACCACATTGCTACGATTTTGTACGTGTTATCATTATTATCAAAATCCATACATCTTTAGCTGTCTGAAAAAATGTGTACATTCTGAAAATGTTAACATTTTTATTATAACCGCACATGTCTGAAAATGTTAACATTCTTATTATAACTCGCACATGACATTGTATGCATTATAATTATAACAACATCCGTACGATTACCTCCCTTAGCTCTCTGAAAATGTATACATTCTCAAAATGTTAACATTCTGAAAATCGATACATGTGCGTCTTATAATTCTAAATCTCGCGAGACAATTTATGTTCGGGGGAATTGGCTTTTGGAAAATGTGTGCATTATAAAAATTCTAAATCTCGCGAGACAATTTATGTTCGGGGGAATTGGCTTTTGGAAAATGTGTGCATTATAATTCTAAATCTCGCGAGACAATTTATGTTCGGGGGAATTGGATTTTGGAAAATGTGTGCATTATAATTCTAAATCTCGCGAGACAATTTATGTCCGGGGGAATTGGCTTTGGAAAATGTGTGTATTAAGCATGTATGTGCTAGTGTGTGGTGAGGGGTGGGGAGGGGTGTTTAGTGGAATGGGTGGGCAGGCGGTTTAAGGGAGCGGGTTGAACAGGAGGATTGGCAAGAGGATTAAGATGAGATGATGATGGGCAGCAGGATTGATGGATGTGAATGGGCAGGACGTTTAAGATAAGAAATGAGTATGGTTGGGGTGAGGTGTGTTGGGGGGGGGGGGGGGGGTGGAAGCAGAAAGCTTAAGTTATGCGGGTGGGCAAGAGGGTTTAAGAGAAGAAATGAGTGGAGTGTGGTTGGGGTCAGGGTGTGTTGGGGGGGGGGGGGGATGGAAGCAGAAAGCTTAAGGTATGCAGGTGGGCAAGAGGGTTTAGAGAAGAAATGTGTGTGTGTGGTGTGGGCAGGAAGATTAAGGGATGCGGGTGGGCAGGAGGTTTAAGAGAAGAAATGTGTGTGGGGGAGTGGGGAGTAGGAAACTTAGGGGATGCGGGTTGACAGGAGTTTTAAGAGAAGAAATGTATGTGTGTGGGGTGGGGAGTGGGAAGCAGGAAGCTTAAGGATGCGTGTGGGCAGAAGGTTTAAGAAAGAAATGTGTGTGTTTGAGGAGGTGGTGGGGTGGGGGTGAGGAAGCTTAAGGGATGCGGGTGTGTCTTAAGGTTTGAGAAAAGAAATGCTTATGTTGGAAGGGAGGAGCATGAAGCTTATGTGATGAGGGTGGGAAGGAGGTTTAAGAAAACATTGTGTATGTGTGGGAGGGTGAAGCAGGAACCTTAAAGGATGCGTGTGTGCAGGACGTTTAAGAGAAGAAATGTGTGTGTGTGTGTGTGTGTGTGGTGGGGGTGGAGAGGGGTGGGGGGGGGGGTGGTGGCGGGGGCGAGGTTGCAGGACGCTAACGTGGCATACTCCTTTATTCCCGGGAGTATCTTGGACAAATAAAACGAAAAAAAACATTGTTATAACTGGCTTCTCGCGAGATTTTTTATTTGTGTGTGATTATTATAATTATAATAATGTTCGACTTTATGGGGTTTAATTTTTGGGGAGGTTATAATAATGCGGCGAACATTATAATAAAGGCGCTGAGTTGGTTATTATAATAACATTACTGCATGTAACATTACTGCTTCCCCCCCTCCCCCCCCCCCCCCCCCCCCCCCCCCCCAACACACCCTCACCCGAACCATACTCATTTCTTATCTTAAACGTCCTGCCCATTCACATCCATCAATCCTGCTGCCCATCATCATCTCATCTTAATCCTCTTGCCAATCCTCCTGTTCAACCCGCTCCCTTAAACCGCCTGCCCACCCATTCCCCTAAACACCCCTCCCCCACCCCTCACACACACTAGCACATACATGCTTAATACACACATTTTCCAAAAGCCAATTCCCCGGACATAAATTGTCTCGCGAGATTTAGAATTATAATGCACACATTTTCCAAAATCCAATTCCCCCGAACATAAATTGTCTCGCGAGATTTAGAATTATAATGCACACATTTTCCAAAAGCCAATTCCCCCGAACATAAATTGTCTCGCGAGATTTAGAATTATAATGCACACATTTTCCAAAAGCCAATTCCCCCGAACATAAATTGTCTCGCGAGATTTAGGATTATAAGACGCACATGTATTTCAGAATGTTAACATTTTGAGAATGTATACATTTTCAGAGAGCTAAGGGAGGTAATCGTACGGATGTTGTAATAATTATAATGCATACAATGTCATGTGCGGGTTATAATAAGAATGTTAACATTTTCAGACATGTGCGGGTTATAATAAAAATGTTAACATTTTCAGAATGTACACATTTTTTCAGACAGCTAAAGATGTATGGATTTTGATAATAATGATAACACATACAAAATCGTAGCAATGTGGTGGTTATAATAAAAAAAAATCAGAGAGCTAAAAATGTATGGATTTTGATAATAATGATAACACGTACAAAATCGTAGAAATGTGGTGATTATAATAAAAATGTTAACATTTTCAGAATGTATACATTTTTCCAGAGAGCTAAAAAATGTATGGATTTTGATAATAATGATAACACATACAAAATGGTAGAATGTGGTGATTATAATAATTCAGTTAAACATATAGTAAAAAATAATTATAATCACAGGGTCACCTGCGGCTTTCCATAAGTTCTACATAATTTATGGAAAGCCGCAGGTGACCCTGTGATTATAATTATTTTTTACTATATGTTTAACTGAATTATATGGAAAGCCGTAGGTGACCCTGTGATTATAATTATTTTTTACTATATGTTTAACTGAATTATTATAATCAACACATTTCTACGAATTTGTACGTGTTATCATTATTATCAAAATCCATACATTTTTAGCTCTCTGGAAAAATGTATACATTCTGAAAATGTTAACATTTTTATTATAACCACCACATTTCTACGATTGTGTACGTGTTATCATTATTATCAAAATCCATACATCTTTAGCTGTCTGAAAAAAATGTATACATCTGAAAATGTTAACATTTTTATTATAACCCGCACATGTCTGAAAATGTTAACATTTTTATTATAACCCGCACATGACATTGTATGCATTATAATTATAACAACATCCGTACGATTACCTCCCTTAGCTCTCTGAAAATGTATACATTCTCAAAATGTTAACATTCTGAAAATCGATACATGTGCGTCTTATAATCCTAAATCTCGCGAGACAATTATGTTCGGGGGAATTGGCTTTTGGAAAATGTGTGCATTATAATTCTAAATCTCGCGAGACAATTTATGTTCGGGGGAATTGACTTTTGGGAAATGTGTGCATTATAATCTAAATCTCGCGAGACAATTTATGTCCGGGGGAATTGGCTTTTGGAAAATGTGTGTATTATAATATTTGACCTCAATATTTTGAGGGAACACCAAGTACATCTCGCGAGATATTGGCTGGAGCGGCTGACTGTTCATTGTTTGCAAAGACGTGAAAGAGTGTGCAGCTGTATCTTGATCGGCTAATTAGGTAAGCATATTTACATGACTGATTATGCATTTGTGGCGTTTTCAATTAACCTTTTTCATTGTCTATGAGGTGCATTATCTCGACCTCCAGACTTCTTAGACTTAGACGTGTACTGTGATCAGAAGGAATTATCAACTCGGGCCCCTACCGGCCCTAGTCAGCTCGGCCCCTGGTCAACTGGGCCCCTATTTGGTCAACACGGCCCAACACAAATAGTCAACTCGGCCCCCGATGTAGAACAAATGGTCAACTCGGCCCATAGTCAACTCGGCCCCATATATATATATTCCCCCGCTGTAAAACAAATGGTCAACTCGGCCCATAGTCAACTCGGCCCCATATATATATATCTAATATATATATATGGGGCCGAGTTGACTATGGGCCGAGTTGACCATTTGTTTTAATAAAAACAAATGGTCAACTCGGCCCATAGTCAACTCGGCCCCATATATATATATCTAATATATACTCGGCACATAGTCAACTCGGCCCCATATATATATATATCTAATATATATATATGGGGCCGAGTTGACTATGGGCCGAGTTGACCATTTGTTTTAATATATATATATGGGGCCGAGTTGACTATGGGCCGAGTTGACCATTTGTTTTACAGCGGGGGCCGAGTTGACTATTTCCGGTCAATTGGGCCCCTATTTGGTCAACACTATTTGTGTTGGGCCGTGTTGACCAAATAGGGGCCCAGTTGACCAGGGCCGAGCTGACTAGGGCCGGTAGGGGCCGAGTTGATAATTCCTTCTGATCACAGTACACGTCTAAGTCTAAGAAGTCTGGAGGTCGAGATAATGCACCTCATAGACAATGGAAAAGGTTAATTGAAAACGCCACAAATGCATAATCAATCATGTAAATATGCTTACCTAATTAGCCGATCAAGATACAGCTGCACACTCTTTCACGTCTTTGCAAACAATGAACAGTCAGCCGCTCCAGCCAATATCTCGCGAGATGTACTTGGCGTTCCCTCAAAATATTGAGGTCAAATATTATAATACACACATTTCCAAAAGCCAATTCCCCGGACATAAATTGTCTCGCGAGATTTAGAATTATAATGCACACATTTCCCAAAAGTCAATTCCCCCGAACATAAATTGTCTCGCGAGATTTAGAATTATAATGCACACATTTTCCAAAAGCCAATTCCCCCGAACATAAATTGTCTCGCGAGATTTAGGATTATAAGACGCACATGTATCGATTTTCAGAATGTTAACATTTTGAGAATGTATACATTTTCAGAGAGCTAAGGGAGGTAATCGTACGGATGTTGTTATAATTATAATGCATACAATGTCATGTGCGGGTTATAATAAAAATGTAACATTTTCAGACATGTGCGGGTTATAATAAAAATGTTAACATTTTCAGAATGTATGCATTTTTTCAGACAGCTAAAGATGTATGGATTTTGATAATAATGATAACACGTACACAATCGTAGAAATGTGGTGGTTATAATAAAAATGTTAACATTTTCAGAATGTATACATTTTTCCAGAGAGCTAAAAATGTATGGATTTTGATAATAATGATAACACGTACAAATTCGTAGAAATGTGTTGATTATAATATTCAGTTAAACATATAGTAAAAAAATAATTATAATCACAGGGTCACCTACGGCTTTCCATAGAATTATTATAATCACCACATTTCTACGATGTTGTACGTGTTATCATTATTATCAAATCCATACATTTAGTGCTCTCTGAAAAAATGTATACATTCTGAAAATGTTAACATTTTCATTATAATCACCACATTGCTACGATTGTGTACGTGTTATCATTATTATCAAAATCCATACAATTTTAGCTCTCTGAAAAAATGTATACATTCTGAAAATGTTAACATTTTTATTATAACCCGCACATGACATTGGGTGCATTATAATTATAAACAACATCCGTACGATTACCTCCCTTAGCTCTCTGAAAATGTATACATTCTCAAAATGTTAACATTCTGAAAATCGATACATGTGCGTCTTATAATCCTAAATCTCGCGAGACAATTTATGTTCGGGGGAATTGGCTTTTGGAAAATGTGTGCATTATAAATCTAAATCTCGCGAGACAATTTATGTTCGGGGGAATTGCTTTTGGAAAATGTGTGCATTATAATTCTAAATCTCGCGAGACAATTTATGTTCGGGGAATTGGCTTTTGGAAATGTGTGTATTATAATATTTGACCTCAATATTTTGAGGGAACACCAAGTACATCTCGCGAGATATTGGCTGGAGCGGCTGACTGTTCATTGTTTGCAAAGACGTGAAAGAGTGTGCAGCTGTATCTTGATCGGCTGATTAGGTAAGCATATTTACATGACTGATTATGCATTTGTGGCGTTTCAATTAACCTTTTCCATTGTCTATGAGGTGCATTATCTCGACCTCCAGACTTCTTAGACTTAGACGTGTACTGTGATCAGAAGGAATTATCAACTCGGCCCCTACCGGCCCTAGTCAGCTCGGCCCCTGGTCAACTGGGCCCCTATTTGGTCAACACGGCCCAACACAAATAGTCAACTCGACCCCCGCTGTAAAACAAATGGTCAACTCGGCCCATAGTCAACTCGGCCCCATATATATATATATTTCTATGGGGCCGTGTTGACCAAATAGGGGCCCAATTGACCGGAAATAGTCAACTCGGCCCCCGCTGTAAAACAAATGGTCAACTCGGCCCATAGTCAACTCGGCCCCATATATATATATTAAAACAAATGGTCAACTCGGCCCATAGTCAACTCGGCCCCATATATATATATTAGATATATATATATGGGGCCGAGTTGACTATGGGCCGAGTTGACCATTTGTTTTACAGCGGGGGAATATATATATATGGGGCCGAGTTGACTATGGGCCGAGTTGACCATTTGTTCTACATCGGGGGCCGAGTTGACTATTTGTGTGGGGCCGTGTTGACCAAATAGGGGCCCAGTTGACCAGGGGCCGAGCTTACTAGGGCCGGTAGGGGCCGAGTTGATAATTCCTTCTGATCACAGTACACGTCTAAGTCTAAGAAGTCTGGAGGTCGAGATAATGCACCTCATAGACAATGAAAAAGGTTAATTGAAAACGCCACAAATGCATAATCAGTCATGTAAATATGCTTACCTAATTAGCCGATCAAGATACAGCTGCACACTCTTTCACGTCTTTGCAAACAATGAACAGTCAGCCGCTCCGGCCAATATCTCGCGAGATGTAAAGTGTTCCCTCAAAATATTGAGGTCAAATATTATAAAACACACATTTTCCAAAAGCCAATTCCCCCGGACATAAATTGTCTCGCGAGATTTAGAATTATAATACACACATTTTCCAAAAGCCAATTCCCCCGGACATAAATTGTCTCGCGAGATTTAGAATTATAATACACACATTTTCGGAGCAGAACATTTTGCCAAATCTCCCGAACATAAATTGTCTCGCGAGATTTAGGATTATAAGACGCACATGTATCGATTTTCAGAATGTTAACATTTGAGAATGTATACATTTTCAGAGAGCTAAGGGAGGTAATCGGACGGATGTTGTTATAATTATAATGCACACAATGTCATGTGCGGGTTATAATAAAAATGTTAACATTTCAGAATGTATACATTTTTTCAGACAGCTAAAGATGTATGGATTTTGGTAATAATGATAACACGTACAAAATCGTAGAAATGTGGTGATTATAATATTTCAGTTAAACATATAGTAAAAAATAATTATAATCACAGGGTCACCTGCGGCTTTCCATAATAATTGTATTAGAAGTATTATAGGGTGATAGTTACAGCGGCACGAACTGCAACCTGCAACCGCAAAGAGTTGCTTGTAAATCGTTACCCCAACTTGGTGACGTTAATCTATCCTTAACCTTTAGGAGTTAAGTAGATATAAGTGTCGTCGGTGTATTGATGCCATCGTATTTATATAAAAGGGATACATATCAATCTTGACGTCTTTCAATCGGTAGTGTTACTTTTTACTGGTCCTTTGGAATCAACGAGCCCACTATAGGTGGTTTTGAAGTAGAATACCGCTTAAGCCGGAGCTAGGGGCGTGAGAGTTATTGCATCTTACATTTACTCTCATGAACAGACTCAATAAAACCGAGTCTGTTACTTTAATCTCTTGGTTGTGCTTCTTATTTCAAAAGGATCACCCTTAGTATTTTTTATCAAGCATTAAAAGTAGCCTCTCGATTTATAAGTATCATGTTGACTTTAAATCTGCTTATATATATTATAAAAACAATTTTGAGTTTTTAACTTTTCTTCATTATTCTACGATAGGTTGGAATATTATATTGGTGAAATATAATCAACAGTTAGCAATATGCAAAAACAAATGTATTAATACAATTCTTATAATTAATAATAATGTTGAACAAATTCATGTAGAAAAACTAACGGGACGTCGCGAGTTTTTTTTTTTTAAACAACCTCAAGATTGCCGTGTCCCTTTAAATATTCCTGTAGTTCTTTGAAACAGTCCATATTACTCAAGGGGGTTGAAGTGGACATTAGACATTGGCATAATTAGAGAGCTCACTGAGTGAATCATCTTAAGCTTTTGACATGACTTAAGTTGTTTAAATATGTTTTATTGAAACTGAATGATCAGTACATACAAATACTGTGAAGGTTTATATTTACAGTTCTCACAGAAATGATCGTACACTTGCCAGTAGCACATGCATTCTATCATACAAGTAGGTGAACCAGTCAAACAGGAAATGTAGTATTTCCAGAACATGGTCAACCAAAAACGAGCACACACAACAAACAACACATGCAGGCAAGGCATATGACATTACAAAAATAAAATGGTTGAGAATAGGGCTACCGTCTGAGAACCGTCAGTGGCAAAAACTCCCACTGGGGGTTTAAACCAGGTTTTCGAGTGCATCACATTTCACCGTATCATCCAAATAAAACGTGAGAGTGTAAATAAAGAAATCCCTGCCGGGCTATATTCTCTAACACACTAGGCAGCATTAATATACGGCATATGTATAACGCATGGTTGATCATGTATATATGAACATAAAAGCCTAGAAATCTACAAAGAAAGTAAGACTTGGCAAAAGCCAGTTCAACAAGAGAATAAACCATTAAAGGCACGACAAGACAAGATTGAAGACACAAAAAACAAATCAAAACTGAATAAATATATATAAACATGAAAGTAGACCGGTCTTCAGTGCCTCCAATATGCATTGTGTTATGCGATTGATTACAAAGTGGGTGCCACAAAACTGGCATATTTGTAATACACAATAAGTTCTTTACATAATTATGTTTTTTTAATGACAATGTATGATTATGACCACTTTATAAACGTGCTTTTACATACCTTACCACCACTCCACATTGTAAATGAATAAACATATGAATTACTCAAAGAAAGAGAAAAATCAAAATCGTATAACGATGACCTCGAAATATTCAATGTACTTATCACTATCCTCTTAGTTTATGAAACAATACTTCCGTTTAGTAAAACGTATAACATCATTCATAAGGAAAAAACGCGTATGTCCCATGTATCATCTTAAAGTTGTTAGATAACTAGTCTGTATGACAAAGCATTTATAAAATTGGAAGGGAGATTACTGAATCTTTTTTAATTTATCATGATGCGTTTAAGTAGTAAGATGATTAATATATGACATATTTATAAAACATTAGTGGAACGATTGTATAGCATAACGCTTTCAACTACTAAATAATTACATTAATAATAAAGTGCATTTTAAACTCTGCACATTATAATTGTTATCCCTGCACATTATACCTGTTATCCCTGCACATTATAACTGTTATCCCTGCACATTATAAATGTTATCCCTGCACATTATAACTGTTATCCCTGCACATTATAATTGTTATCCCTGCACATTATAATTGTTATAATTGTTATCCTTGCACATTATAAATATTATCCCTGCACATTATAATCGTTATCTCTGCACATTATAATTGTTATCCCTGCACATTATAATTGTTATAATTGTTATTCCTGCGCATTATAATTGTTATCCCTGCACATTATAATTGTTATCCTTGCACATTATAATTGTTATACCTACACATTATAATTGTTATCCCTGCACATGATAATTGTTATCCTTGCACATTATAATTGTCATTTCACATTATAATTGTTATCTCTACACATTATAATTGTTATCCCTACACATTATAATTGTAATCCCTGCACATTATAATTGTTATCACTACACATTATAATTGTTATCCTTGTACATTATAATTGTTACCGTTGCATATTATAATGTTATCCTTATAATTGTTATCCTTGCACATTATAATTTTTATCCTTATAATTGTTATCCTTGCACATTATAATTGTTATCCTTGCACATTATAACTGTTATCCCTACACATTATAATTGTTATCCCTGCACATTATAATTGTTATCCTTGCACATTATAGTTGTTATCCCTACACATTATAAGTGTTATCCCTACACATTATAATTGTTATCCCTCCACATTATAATCGTTATCCCTCCACATTATAATCGTTATAATTGTTATCCCTGCACATTATAATTGTTATAATTGTTATCCCTGCGCATTATAATTGTTATCCCTGCACATTGTAATTGTTATCCATGCACATAATAATTGTTATACCTACAAATTATAATTGTTATCCCTGCACATTATAATTGTTATCCTTGCACATTATAATTGTCATTGCACATTATAGTTGTTATCTCTACACATTATAATTTATCCCTACACATTATAATTGTTATCCCAGCAGATTATAATTGTTATCCTTGCAAATTATAACTGTTATCCCTACACATTATAATTGTTATCCTTCCACATTATAATTGTTATCCTTGCACATTATAGTTGTTATCCCTACACATTATAATTGTTATCCCTACACATCATATTTGTTATACATGCACATTAAAATTGTTATCCCTGCATATTATAATTGTTATCCTTACACATTATAATTGTTTATCCCTGCACATTATAATTGTCATTGCACATTATAATTGTTATCACTGCACATTATAATTGTTATCCTTGCACATTATAATTGTTATCCCTGCACATTATAATTGTTATCCTTCTAATTGTTATCCCTGCACATTATAATTGTTATCCCTGCACATTATAGTTGTTATCCGTGCACATTATAATTGTTATCCCTGCACATTATAATTGTTATCCCTTCACATTATAATTGTTATCCGTGCACATTATAATTGTTATCCTTATAATTGTTATCCCTGCACATTATATTTGTTATCCCTTCACATTATAATTGTTATCCCTTCACATTATAAATGTTATCCGTGCACATTATAATTGTTATCCTTATAATTGTTATCCCTTCACATTATAATTGTTATCCCTTCACATTATAATTGTTATCCCTTCACATTATAATTGTTATCCCTTCACATTATAATTGTTATCCTTATAATTATTATCCCTACACAATATAGTTGTTATCCTTGCACATCATAATTGTTATCCCTGCACATTATAGTTGTTATCCTTGCACATCATAATTGTTATCCCTGTGCATTATAGTTGTTATCCCTGCACATTATAGTTGTTATCCTTGCACATCATAATTGTTATCCCTGCACATTATAATTGTTATCCCTGCACATTATAATTGTTATCCTTATACTTGTTATCCTTGCATATTATAATTGTTATCCCTTCACATTATAATTTTTATCCCTGCTCATTATAATTGTTATCCCTGCACATTATAATTGTTATCCCTTCACATTATAATTTTTATCCCTGCTCATTATAATTGTTATCCTTGCACATTATAATTGTTATCCTTATAATTGTTATCCCTGCACATTATAACTGTTATCTCTGCACATTATAGTTGTTATCCCTGCACATTATAGTTGTTATCCCTGTACATGAAAATTGTTATCCTTGCACATTATAATTGTTATCCCTGCACATTATACTTGTTATCCCTTCACATTATAATTTTTATCTCTGCACATTATAATTGTTATCCGTGCACATTATAATTGTTAACCTTATAATTGTTATCCCTGCACATTATAATTGTTATCTCTGCACATTATAGTTGTCATACCTGCACATTATAAATGTTATCCCTGCACATTATAATTGTTATCCTTGCACATTATAATTGTTATCCCTGCACATTATAATTGTTATCCTTGCACATTATAATTGTTATCCCTGCACATTATAATTGTTATCCTTGCACATTATAATTGTTATCCCTTCACATTATAATGTTTATCCCTGCACATTATAATTGTTATCCTTATAATTGTTATCCCTGCACATTATAATTGTTATCTCTGCACATTAAAGTTAGTATCCATGCACATTATAATTGTTATCCTTGCACATTATAATTGTTATCCCTGCACATTATAATTGTTATCCAAACACTTTATAATCGTTATCCCTGTACATTATAATTGTTATCCCTGCACATTATAATTGTTATCCTGCAGGGCGTTCAACACTGGTAGGATCATTACCCCTTTTGATACATTTTTAACAATTTTAACAAAGATTGTATGACCAAAAATCTTACGAAGTTTATAAATCTCACCACCATAAAAGTCAGGTTGACATATACCATGTCGCGGAGAGTTCTTAAATTACCTTTATATTTAAAAAAGTAATCGGGGGTTGCGATAATAAAGTTTTGCAAAGGGTTTTCGAAGTTTAAGGTGTGAGCGGTAGCTAGCATATTTCACTACCGTTCATGAACAGTCTCAATCAAACCGAGATTGCAATATTGTGTATGTGTCGTGTTCGGCCGTTTCCAAAGGTCCATTATCATACTCTTTTAAGATAACGGTAACCCTGCTGGAGTAGATTTTTAAAAGCTTTATAAAAACGAATACGTTGAGAAACATAGACCCATACGTGGGAATAATCAACCATATTAAATGATCTCTCTTGTCATTTAACTAATTATTATACAAACATTTAGCAATATATATGACAAGAGAGCTGGTTTTAATTGTATTGTTGTTAATAATCCCCACTTGGATGGGGATGTTACCCGAGTTAGTGTTAATTAATATCTCTCTCTCCCTGTCTCTCTCTCTCTGCATATGATGGTATCTCTATTTGATTATTTATAATCTAACAAACATTTTTTTTAGTTTATTTCGTGCTTTTTTTTTATTTGGTCATCAATACAATATCCCCAAACATTATTCATAATACAATGAATATGTATGGTTAAATAATTTCAACAATATATTAAACATTGATAAATATTTTAATCAATATCTGCAAGTCTTAGATTATGACATTGAAGGTTAGGGTTGACGTAACCATATTTTAAATGTATTCAATTTATTACGCGCATTGCAATTTGATGGTTGTATTTAGATTGCGCGTCTCTGGTGGTATGGAGTGCAACGTTCATATTTGCCACGTGTGTGTTCGATCAATGTAATGTTGATGTTCATGAATAGACTGTTTCTATTTACTAACCTTTGCTTGTTAACCAGTTATCTAGAACATGTACCTGTTCAATCCAGGCTATGTTGATGTACGTGACTTGTACGGCAATTCTGAATCCACTACTGTTCTCAATGCCCTTTTCTTTTTCAAAGTGTTGCAGCTGAAAGTGACGACGGTTCGCAGCATGTACAAATGCAATCATCTCAACAAAGCGACACGGATAGCACGAGCTCTCAGCCGGGCCGTAAAATGATAACGGCGGATCGTGTAGGAGGCGTGCGACAAGCTGGACGTAACAAACATAAGCCAGGTCAGTTGACAGGTCAGCAGGCCATCGATAAATACATGAAAAGTTCAGAAACACCGAACAAAGGCAAACCGAGTGCAGTGAATCGTTCACCACCTACTCCTGTGGAAAGGTTACACGAAGAATCCAAGAAATCACGAAGTGGTCAATTTGACAATAGTGATGAAGGTTAGATACATTGATGTGTTTCAGTGTACTGCAGTTTACTTGAACGAAACAAAGCTACGAACAATGGACTTACGATATAAGATCTACGATTTATATTTAAAACAATTTCAAAAATTATTGGTGACATGTACTGTGATGGTATCATTTATGATACGTTTTGGAGAACAGAGTCAGCCTGCATACTTAGCAATGCGATTTATAGACATATTAATTGATGTACGTGTTTGACAAAATCATAATGTTGATTTATACGTATTTTTTGCATATGTTTGTAGGTATTTACATATACATATATGTGCATATGTGTGCATGTAGGTATATGTATGTATGTGTATTATGTATGTTGAATATACGTGTGTGTGTAATGAATTTACACTTACTTGTATATTTGTTATGTGTATGTATATATGCACAGGTATATGTATGTGTATATGTATATGTATATGTATATGTATATGTAATATAGTACTATTATTATTACTTATTGCCTTGTATGTCGATAAGATTATACGATTATTTCGATATTGATTATCTATAATCATGTTGCACACAATTTACGGTCTTAAAAATCGATATATTTTTTACTACGTTTACCGTTTGCCTGTCAAATGATTAAATCCGATAATAAAGAGATCGTGCATTTTACTTCGATTAATGCACAGGGACTTCGTGACATTAATAAACGTGCTAGACTGCGACAATGGGCGGCGCAACAAAAGACACATATACTTTTTATACAAGAAACACTTCACGAGGGATTTAGAAAACAATCTCCGAACTGAATTTAGCGAGTACGACTTATATAATGCGTTTGGTAGCAATAATAGCAGAGGTTGTTCCATTCTAGTAAAACATAAATTGCGCTGTGATATAATAGACATGCACACCGATACCAAAGGTAGATATATTCTTATTAACTTAGAAATAGAAAAAAATGTATACACTCTATTAAATATTTACGCACCAAACGAACTGCATGAACGAAATATATTTTTTAAAGTCATAGATAAATTAATTCAAGAACATTCTTTAGGAATAAAAATAATAGGGGGCGACATGAATGACACGTTATCGCTTCAAGATAGAATATCCAGACAGACTCACATTAATAGAAAAGCAGTAACGAGTTTATCTAAATTAATTAAAAATCACAAATTAATGGATATTTGGCGGGATTTTAATAAAAATAAGACACAATTCACTTGGAAAAGAAGAAATGGTTTTGAGAAGAGTAGGATAGACTTTTGAGATGAAAATTTACGTCCCTCGGTTAGTAGTACAGATATTAGACCAGCACTAATTAAAAGTACCGATCATTTGGCAATTTCATTAAAAATAATAAATTCCTCTAATAGGGGACCCGGTTATTGGAAAATGAACAACTCCTATTTAGCAGACATGCTTTATATTCAAGTAATAAATGAAACCCTAGATAGCTGTATAACGGAATTGAAACAAAATAATGTTAGAGATCAACTAATATGGGAATTGTGTAAAATTGAAATTAAAGATAAATCAATAAATTATGCGAAACAAAAAGCAAGAGATAGACGAACACACCTAAAACAACAAGAAGATAAGCTTATACAAATAAATAAATTGCTAGATAACACATATGATAATGACGAGCTCACAACTTTGAAAGGTATAATAGAAGCTGAGATAGAAGGAATATATGTATTTCGAGCAAAGGGAGCTCAAATAAGGTGAAAAAAAATAATAAATATTTTTTAGGTTTAGAAAAATCGCGACAAACAAGGAAAGTTATGCATTCATTAACAGTAAATGGAAATAAAATAACGGAGAATAAGAAAATATTAAACGAAGAATTTAAATTCTACCAAACACTGTACACTTCAGAAAATATTAATGTGACGAAGTCAAAACGTATTTGAATAAATCTACATTAGATAAAAAGCTTAATGATAGTGATGCATCGCTTTGTGATGGGGAACTAACATTTAATGAATGTGAAACAGCTGTTATGGAAAGGAAATGTAATAAAAGCCCAGGACTCGACAGATTAACAGTCGAATTCTATCAGGCGTTTTGGAACAAAATAGGAAACATAATTCTCCCTATCACTAAATGAGGGATATAGAAATGGCGAATTATCTAGGAGTCAAACACAAGGTGTTCTTTCTTTACTCTTCAAAAAGGGCGATCCAGATAATATAGAAAATTGGCGTCCAATAACGCTACTTAATGTAGATTATAAAATTGCGACACGAGTTTTAGCAAAACGCTTGCAGAAAGTGCTACCGAAAAATAATAAATATGGATCAACAAGGGTATATTAAAAATAGATTTATAGGATATAACATTAGACAGATTTTAGAAAAGCATTTGACACAGTTGAATGGAATTTTTTGTTTTTAGTACTTGAAAGATTTGGTTTTAATGCATCCTTTATCAATTGGATAAAAACCTTGTATAATAAAAGTGACGCATGCGTTATTAATAACGGATGGAAATCTGACTTTTTTAAACTCAACAGAGGTATACGACAAGGATGTCCAATATCCGCCCTACTTTTTATACTTGTTGCTGAAATCATGGCCTTAAACATAAGAAACGATCAAGAGTTAAAAGGGTATAAAAGTAAAAACATCTAATGGAATAAAATCAATCAAAATTACCCAACTTGCTGATGACACGACATTGTTTTTAAACTCAAAGAATGAAATATTGATTGCTCTCCATCTAATAGAATAATTCGGAAACATTCGGGGTTGATCTTTAAATCGTAATAAAACAGAAGGGCTTTGGATTGGGAAACTAAAATTATGTAAAGATAAGGTTGGACATATTAATTGGCCAGAAACGCCAATAAAAGCACTAGGTATTTATTTTGGACATGATAAACAAAAATGCAATGAACTGAATTGGAACACTAAATTAGAAAATTGCGAAAATACTATTAAAAATTGGCAAAAAAGAAAATTAACCTTCTTTGGAAAAATTCAGATAATTAAAAACACTTTTGTTGCCGAAGTTTGTATATCTTGTTCAGTTCATTGGTAATTGCCGCAAGATATTTTAAATAAATTAAATTCAATGATTTTTTCATTCCTTTGGAGTGGAAAACGCGAAAAAATGAAAAGGACTACATTAATAGGTGACAAATTGAGCGGCGGTATTGAAATGTGCGATCCTGCATCTTTCTTTATATCACTTAAAACAAAATGGGTTAAGTCTTTAACAGATAATGAGGAAGCTAACTGGAAGGTTTTACCAAGATATTTTCTGGATACCTTTGGTGAAAATTATTTGATTTTTCATATGAATATAGATAATATTAAAATGATCCCGAATTACCAGACTATACCGGACTTTTATGTCGATTTGATCAAAAGTTGGATACACGTAAGCCAAACAACTTACATGAAATTTGATAATTTTGAAGTCATAAGAAAACAAATAATTTGGGGAAACAAAGAACTGAAAACAAATGGCAAAGGTCTGATTTTCAAAAACTGGATTAAATCAGGTCTGATTTTCATAAATGATATAATAAATGAAAATGGTGAAATAGCAGAAACTCATATACTAGATAAACTGGCCGATACATCAAACTGGATATCTCAAATAAATACAGTCAAACATGTAATTCCAAAGGCATGGAAAAAAATATTAAAATTGGAGCATTCAAAAAATGACTCGTGTTAAAACAGAACTTAAACTACAGATTTATTTCGCAAAAGGAAAAGTAGACCTGAAAGCAACAGATAATAAGAAAATGTATAACTGCTTAGTAAATAAAAAGTTCTCTAAACCATATGTTCATACTTATTGGAATACATACTTTACTACTACATTCATCTGTGAACATGTGTATAAACATATTCACACGTTAAAAGATAACCGAATTAAGCAGTTTAAGTATAAACTAATACACCGAATTGTTCCTTCTATGGAAATGCAATATATATGGAAAATCAGCGCAAATCCATTTTGTCGAGTATGTGGTGAAACGGAAACATATAAGCACTTTTTCATAGACTGTAAAGAAGTTGAACCTTTTTGGGAAAAGATAACATATTTGTTCAAAAAATGTGGCATCTCGGCGACAATGAAAACGCTTAAAAATATTGTAATCGGATATAAAATAAACTCTAATGAATATTATGACGTAAACGAGATTTTAGCACTTGTTGGCTTCTGCATATTTAAATCATATTTTATAAGCGAGTGTAGAACAAACCGTGTGGATATATTTGCCTTGTTTAAATACGAATACTCTATTTTGTTCCGTTATATAAAGGAGTGCTGCAAATCATTCAACACACGAATAGTACAATTGTTTTACAAGTTATTGATTGATATCTAATTCGTTTATACGACACAACTATACCTAATGTAAGTGATCAGAAAGTGATATGTAATGCATATATTATATACAAATGTTTACATGTGTAATACTGTTGTTATTGTTGTAAATATGAATAAAGTTTTATAAAAAAAAAAAAAAAAAAGTGTTGCAGCTGAAATAAATAATAATTACAAGTAATATAAGAAAACCAATCATGAAATAATTATATGTGAAATAATAAAGTACCATGAACTCTTTTCTAATAACGTAACCAGGGCTGTGTCAATATTCGACATACTGTGTTTGTTACTTTCGAAGAAACACGTTAGTTAATGGTTGTTGTCAATATATGGACATGCGGCATTATTTATTGTTTAGTTAAGGGTTGTTATCAATATATCGACATGCGGCATTATTTATTGTTTAAAGCTCGTGGTGTTAGTTTTTCTACATAACCTTCATGCCTGTAAACCATTATTATTAACTACTTGAATTTGTATTTAATTATTGTTGATTATATTGCACCAATAATGTATGTTAACCTTTGATAGTCTACTACAATAATGAAGAACAATTAAACACTCTAACAGTTAGTTTAAAGTCCAATGATACTGGATTAATATATCAATAAATAGTGAAAAGTTGCTTATTTGAATGTTTGATAAATACTTCAAGTTTGCTGTGTTTCCTTTTAATTAGGAATGTTACCATAAAACATTATAATGATCGAAATTTCAAAAAAAATATGTGTGTGAAAATCTACTAGATGAATGAGTGTATGGTAAAGAACGTCTACAGAAAGTAAGTTTGTTTAATATCAAGTATTTTGAAATGTTTATTTCATGGAGTGTCGGTCGAGTTTATGTATTATATTAAGAATTAAAACCATGTAAAAACACTGTGTAACAAGATGTCATTGGGGATGTTCAAAGCACGCACGCACGCACGCACTACTCCAAAACCAGATTTACAATACTTACTTCTTCAAGTCTTTGCTTAGTGTAAAAACAGCTACACACATCCATCAGTAACAAATCGCTAAAGTAAAAACCGATTCTAAAAGCACAAGAATACAAGAATCGAAAGTAGTGATATTACAAAACAGAATGATTTATTTATAGGTAAAAATGTCATTTGAATTTCAAATTGAAGGTTTGGTACATTGTGATCTTTTGGGGAATATAATAAGTGCAGCACAGACCATGCTGCCTAACTCCAACCTGTCGATACATGTGATATCAGGTGTCAGACCAGTCAGGAATTACTTCCGGGTCGTAGGGTGCTGAAATAGTTCCATGTAAAAATCCAAAGTGTCTCATTTGCATGTGTTTTTCTCAAAATTGATTTTCATTTCACAGTTAAATTTACCCTGATGTTTAAATGTCATGTCTGCTGTCACTAATAACAAGTATTTTACTGTGTTTTTCAGGACTATGTCTTCGTCGCGTATGAGCACAGAGGTTAGGTAGAGATGCGGCTTTGACCGTGTGTAATTCAAAATACACATTTTGTGAATGAATGATATGAACTGCTGAAAAACTGAATCGGTGTTATTTCCTGGATATAGGACAATTTGAGAGCCAAAGATATGTGGTTCACAGGATTAAAGTGTATATAAGTGAACGAATGTTGTGGGACGTGTGACTGAGCCCCAAACAGGGCATAGTTTGCATTGTGTTCAATGGGCTTTTTTTAACCGGTCTGACACCATCAACCCTTTCGCTGCCACAGTCGAAAACATTGATCTACGACCAGTGTAGGCCTACATCAACATGCCTATTGTGTGCAGGATGATTAGGGTTTACACTGTTCGCCACTCAGTAAGTATGTACATATTACCGGAATGTTTGAATTCAAATTTTAGCAGACGACACTTGCAATTTGGCGGCCAAACGGTTAACCATTACCTGTTTTCTTCTAACCAGTTTTAAATACCAAAATTACATCTAAATATAAACCTTAGTATGTAATCCTGTTTCATATATAGAATAAAAATGTTACAACTTTACGCCATCAGCGGTGACAATAACATAATTTTTCAAGAGAATATCGACATGCTATTTAAAGGTTAATATACGGCCGTGGTGTGCCTTTTGTCGATAATGGCACACCTAGTGCCTTAATTGCCCGAGGGCTTTAGCCCGAGGGCCATGCACTAGATGTGCCATTATCGACAAAAGGCACACCACGGCCGTATATTTGCCTTTTTATTAAATACCTTACTATAAATGGAGACAAAACGGTACGATTTAAGCATATAAGTCTTAAGGTGAAAACAATTGTTTTGCAAATAAATGAATTACGTAACGTTATGTTAAATTAATAAACTACTTTAAAATCAGTTTTCTGCCTTGCCCGTTTTTAAAAACCACGTCTGTCACTAGATCTATAATGATTTATTTCGACGTTTCAACGGAACAGGGCTGTGAAAACTGCAGTCGAGATTTCAACGTCCGCTCCTGCGCTCTATAGCTCTCCCCTATGACATTTTTCCCACCTGTTTCAACGGAACAGGGCTGTGAAAACTTCAACGTCCGCTCCTGCGCTCTATAGCTCTCCCTTATTACGTTTTTGGTGCTTGATGACGTTGAAGTCATATGTTGCTTGATGACGTCGACGTCATCGCGTGCGGACAGTCTGTTGCTACTGTGCCGATTTTCCATAATCCATAATGGCACAGTGTGCCGATTATGGATTTCGAAAAAGGACTGATAATCATTGTTTTTCTACTAAAATATGTTACTATTTATAGTAAGGTATGTAATAATGTTTGATAACAATTACTGTTAACAGAACACATGTTTAAGATATAATACTATTTCAATATTTTATACTTTCAAGAATCGCTTCATAATTATTTCTGTAGAAATCCCACAGCATTTCCCTTCCTGGACCCTTCTTAGGCACAAATCTATCCGAGTCATCGGTATACACTTCAGCTGCCGGAACTATCTTCTCGTCCATGACGATGTCCAGATATCTGAAATTACATGACTTTTTGGGATTCTTTTGGCACTCTTTTGTTTCTTTGGCACATGTTTGGTTCCTTTCGAGAAGAAATTGAATTGGATTTAGTTTAACGGCTCATGAACACTACATACGATATCTAAAACCGTCCAAAGAGAGGGGAAACCAGACTCTTACTAACGTCCAGCTTAATATGATTCTGTTACGTGATTGGAGGATAGATTCCGATACACGGAATCGCTCGGTTTACTTCCAATCTGACGGAGGAGGCCAAGGGAAAGTGTATAACCCCTAACGAATCTCAATGAGTCTTGAACCCGGGTCCCCCTGTAACCATCATGCTGCCTTGATACAAAACTAACCTGCTTTATTATTATTATTTTTGGGGCTTTTTTTTTCATGGAGATCTAGGGTCTGACTTAAAATTGACAAAAGAATATTTTCTATTCTAAAAGGCCTAACATAATGCAGGACAATATAAATGACCGCTTATTTACAAGGACATTATTTTGCACAGTAATCCTAGGTTACGGACCAGGGCCCTGTTTTATTACGATAAATCTTAAATTTTAAAATCGTTCACGTTGTTCACCTTACCATTCAATGCAGACAATTATGCGTACTTGCAAACATATCACATGTATAAGAAAATGAAATGAAATCACGTTTATTTGAAAAGTGTAATTTATAGCGAGGCATTTAAGAAATTGATTTACGATCAAAATGGACCTGAAAAACGCAATGCACATTTTGATTAATATGACATCGTTATCATGAAATGTTTAAAATTGTAGTTTCTTTTTGAAAAAGCCTGACGTCCCCCTTTGAAGTCTGTGTTGCCTTTTAAGTAGAATTATATGAATCGCAAATAAGTATTTAATCTTAATTAATTACAAGAGTTGCAAGGACCATAAAAGAAAAATCAAGCTTGTGGAGTATTTGACCACTTTAAATTTATGTATAACGGTTCATCAACATATTTTGAGCCTCTGTCTGAGAGAAAAGGGGAAGCGCATACTGTCTGCAGCTGAATATTTTCGGCTACAATAGTCCGCCTCTGAAAGCAAACGAAACCTGAAAAATTTAAATTGTATATTATTTTCATCTTGCTTTAACAGATGTAAAATAAATAAGTTTAAACTAAAACGTTATTTTAGTATATGATCCATGTGTATACATTAAACATAACATAATTATGTACATATAAGTAATGGCAATTCAAACATTTTTAGTTTAAAGGACACTTTAATAAACATATCGTAGTCGTGACACACGGTTAATCTAATGATGGCAAATTACAAAAAATATGAAGATATAAAAAACTATCTGCCATGATATTTTATATGATATTGTAGTATGTTAAGATATGGGTGAAATTAATATTAAGCATGAGGTTTAGTACGGTTCAAATTTTGAAACTATTATACATATCTCAATAACAGTTTTCTTTTTTTTATATTTGACTATCGCTAGAAATAACTGTTATGTACGTTATTCTTACTTCACTATAAACATCTTGAATAAAACGGAATTTATCGTCATGTTGATCACATGCGATACATGCAAAAGGCATTGCTTATTTGATGTTTATCACCATGTTGATCACATGCGATACATGCAAAAGGCATTGCTTATTTGATGTTTCAGTAAACATTGAAGTTGTTTATGTTTCTTTTGTGAAACATAAATGAGTTTTATTTCACACCAGTTATTTTGTGAAAATTATGAAAAATATACACAGTAGTTTTTTAAAATTTCTTCTGAAAATGCTGCATATTTGGCAGCATAACATTGTTCAAACTGGATCTATTGACATATATTAGTAACACATATCTACATCTAAATAACTTAAAGTGCTTTGACCCAATGTATTTGTATTATTTTTTTTTTTACATAATTCATTCTCTGTGGCATTCTTGTGGCAAAGTAAAAATAAAACACACCTATATTAATCTAGAAATTATTCCAACTTACGATTATTCAAAATTGGCTCCATTGTCATCGAAACCCATTTCTGTTAATGCTGGAGTATAAATTTCTGGAAAACACATTTTAATAAACACGACAATTATGATAAAGGTAGAAAAGAGGATTAGTGTATATAAAAGTGGAAAATGCATCAAAACTAGTCGGGAAGGGCTAAGGTTTTAGCAATTTAAAAATTGGTCCAAACATATTTTTAAATGTGGGACATATACGAGTCATAATTCACGCACATACAATGCTCTAATTACTATTGAACACCAATAACTGTTTACTTATAAGAGATAAGCTTATCAAACAATGATATGATACGTATTAACAATAAACGGATACAATAAATAGATATACGTGGAAATAGTTAAGAATATAAGTTTAACTTTTCGTAATTATATAATTATTCAATAAACAAATACGTACACCTGTATACTTGAATTAAGATTGATTAATACTGCCCTGTCAATGAAGGCTCTAAAAAGGATGATAGCGAGGTTGGGAACGCGTAAAATCGATTTAAGCTAGAGCCAGCAGTAGAACTCATAGTTCCACGTCGGTCAACTCTTTATGTTGTGTATTATCCTGTTATTGACTACTTAATTTGCTAATTTCATTGTGGTAACGTGTGGACTTATGCTATGCTTTCTGTACTGAGAATCATTTCCCTCATGTTTGATTTTATATTATATGCGTATATGCTGTTCGATGCAACTAATAAATAGGCTTATTGTGATCGTTACATTTAGGAAATGGTATAACCTTTGCAAATTTAACATAGACAACTACTCACCGAACATTTTCTATAGAAAGGCTGTTCCAAAAATATTCTGTTCAGATCATGGCTTTCGTCAATTAATGCTGAAAGTGGTGATTAACTCCTTTCTTTCCCTATATACTCGAACGTCCTATAGGCAATCCTGAAATCTAAATCACCCGATCGGAAAGACACAAACATGGAATATTAAATTCTATGGCACTTAATAGCAGTGCAATTTTCATATAGAAAACTTATTTTCCACTTGAAAAATCACCAGCAAAGGTGAGGTCACAAGACATGTAAGAAAGTTCTTGTTTGTTTACTAAACATGTCAAGGGTACAGCTGTTTTCAGTGATGGTTGCTCACACAGTTTAAGCATAGAGTCGAAATTTCGAAATTGTTTATCAGTGATCCAGTAAAACCTATTACTACGCTTCAAATACATACAACCACAAAATCCAACAGAAATGGACAGTTTTCCGCTACTTATAATGCCCACTTCTATGCATACATTTCCATCAAAAAAGGAGGGATTACTTTCTTTATAGGAACTACATTCGACTACGCCTCTGAGGTTTACAGGTAATAGGTGGTGGTAAACCTTAATGCACGTTCCTGGTGTTAGTGAGCGTGAGATGTGTTACAAAGTATACTACATTTTAAACTTGGCCTAATGTTCCCTGTGTGATGTAAGTTTTCAATTTGTTGTTTTCCATCGGTCATTCAGGATAGTCGACAGTAAATAAAGAACAACAGTTAACGACAAATTCCATCTACTCCACCCATTATCCAAGATGGCTTGCATAAAATATGCAAAACAGAGGTCATTTCAATTCTCCGATATGCACGTTGTTTTCAGTAACGAGCCTACATGATTTGTGATATTATTTCTCTTGTCATTTTAAGCTCGAATTTAATATAACAACGTTTTTGAATTTCAATGTATTAAATGTCTATCAATTTTATTATGTATATTCCGGCTTACACGTAGATATAAAAGTCGAACATCTAGTCGAAAAGCCTAAAATAAATAAATACATGTTAGTAGTAAACAATTTGAACGGCGTTTTAGCAAATTGTCAGGGGTTATTTTTTGTTTAAAAAAAATGTTACTTGCACTTTATATTAACTTTAATGTTTTATGAATATGTTGTATTGCGCTCAGATTGAATGCATTTATAGGCTTTTTTAAATAAATTATTTCCGTATTATACAGCATGCATATATAAATAGAACAAACTTAATAGGACTGAAACTAAAGAAAGTATCTTATCAAGTTCCTCCCCTTAAATGTTCCACTTTTTTTTTCAAAAACGGGTAAATTGACTTTTAACAGATTGTATCCTTTGTGCTGTGAAATGTACAGATCTTCTCACATCTTGTTAAGGGTTTAATGTAGGTGATACATAAAAACATGCTGTTAAACCAAAGCCATATATTTTTTTATTTTTTAGACAAACGTATGTTGACATCTAAAAGTTTGATTATAGCCACACTTTTCAAAGTTTACAGACTGTGTCCTCATTTTAAAGCAATACTATAGTAAATGTTAATAGCACATATTTTTATTTAAATTTTAAATTCAAAGTTAATATGTTTTCTTCAACATTAGTGTGACACATATTGCCTATGCTTTTATTAACAAATTGAACTCTTACATAATTGCTTTCATATTAATAATTATGCGTGTTTTGATAATTAACTTTATAAATGAGCATATGTAATACCATGGCATTAATACTATTTCCAGGTGCACATATTCAAAACTGAAAAATATCCTGAATCAATATATACATTGTATCATGCAGATATGCACTTTTCTGCCTAATAAAAGGGTGACCTAATAAAGTTTGCTTTGTTAGGCACTGACCAATAAAGAAAATCAATGCGAAATCCCTCGGCGTGTATTGCACGTAACGTTATCTGACGTTATGTAGGTAACGTTATCTGATGTCATAAAACAAACAAAAAACAACATGGCGGCGTACAAGCGTAACATTCTGCGAAATAGATAATAATAGTAATTCATACAGAAAATGTGGATAAATATCTCGGTTTTATCGCTAAGAATAGCCGTACACAAATCGAAACTGCATCGACGATTTCCGTAACCGGTTTACATTGCGTTTTACGGAAATTAACGAGGGAGTTGATCAATCGACTTACAGGATTCTGAGTTTAGACGTATTAAACCACGCATTTTAGTTTCACAAATCGAACCTCAATGTATAAATTAATATTTCTTTGTTACCTTTTTTGTTTTGTTCCTAATAGTGTCATTATTGAACATTTGTATTAAAGTTGTTATTTTTTATGATGACACATGGCAGTCTCAACGTGGGGTCTTGTATTATTCATATTAACAACCATTTGAATAATTCAAAACAAACTGACTTGACATTATCATCAAATGCGTCAGGATCATTTTAAATATTTTAAAAGTAATGAGGAAAACAAATCCATACAAATGACCATTTTTAATAGACTTTTTGATAAATCATAAATCTCTATATATATATATTTCAGTAGGCCTAAGGTCAAATTGACACTTCATTAGTATATTTAGGTGCTAATTCTAAAGTTTCATTCACACTTAAAGATTGCCATGTATCACAACAGGGATACTTACTCCCTGGCCACAATGAGTAATGGAGCAATTACAACAATATGCTATATACTAATCATCATAAAGATTTTTATTTAAGACAGAACTCTTTTGAAACTAGTTAATGTTCCATGTTTTAACATATTCCATGAATAATAACATGAGTCACTCTCCTCTACTCATCAATGCTGTTCACTTCTTGTATTTGTATAATAATCGGAAAGTACATTTCAATAGTCATTCCTAGCAAGGAAGATAAACAAAGATACTCTATTGTCCTATATGCAAGGGCGATAACATGAATAGCATTAATGTTTAACTTTACGACAGTTATCTGTCATGGCTGTGTTATGTTTAAAATAGAAAATGAACAACACATACATTGACATTATAAGGGATAAAACAGTGTGTATTAATGGAATAAATGAAGAAGTTATATACAAAGTGGGAATCTTATAGATACAACTAGAAAATGTGTCCATGGGACCCGAATGCCCCGCTAAAGGGTCATCGGTTGCTTACAAAATGGAGTAACACAATGTTAAGTGTAATATTAAAAAGCAAGTTATATTCTGCTTACGTAGATGCATGTGCAGGTTTTTATAGGTGCTTTAAAAAGCTTAATTACTGTAATTATTTTCAATGTGTGCAATGTTACGGGTATCAAACGTTCCTTCACTGTCATATAACTGGAATCATGTGTTTCTTATTGTTAATTTTGTAATTTTTAGCTCTACTGGCCAAGGGCCAGCAGAGCTTATGGGATGGTGTGTTGTCCGTCTTCCGTCGTCCGTCCGTCGTCCGTCGTCCGTCCGTTAACTTTTCTTCAAACGACTTCTCCTCAAAAACCGCTTGGCTAATTTTGACCAAACTTCACATGGATGATCCTTAGATGAATGCTTTTTAGATTTGTTAAAATTAGGTCAGCGCTACATCCAAGATGGCTGCCATTACCATATATAATCGAAACCTTAAAAAATCTTCTACTCCAGAACCTCTGGACAGATTTCAACAGTTTTTCTTTTAAAATGATCGCCAACGCCTAGACTATCAAGTTTGTTCAAATAAAGTCCCCGGGGTCAAAAATGGCCGTGCCCCGGGGGTCCAAAGTTTGTATATTGAGGTTTTGCATGTTTTTCATATAGACATATAGGAAAAAACTTTAAAAAATCTTCTTCTCTGAAACCACAAGGCACAGAGCTCTCATGTATTACATGTAGCATCAGCTTATGGTCCTCTGCTAAGTTTGTTCAAATGGTGACCCTGGGGTCAAATTTGTCCCCGCCCCGGGGGTCACAATTTTACATAGACTTATATAGGATTTAAAAAAAAAAAAAATCTTCTTCTCGGAAACTACAACAGCCGGAGGTTTGATATTTTGCATTTACTATAAGCTTATGGTCCTTTACCAAGTTTGTTCAAATGGTGACCCTCGGGTCACATTTGGCCCCGCCCCAAGGGTCACATGTTTTACATAGACATGTATAGGGAAAAACTTAAAAAATCTTCTTCTCTGAAACTGCAAGAGCCAGAGGTTTAATATTTTGCATTTGCTATAAGCTTGTGGTCCTCTACCAAGTTTGTTCAAATGGTGACCCAGGGGTCACATTTGGCCCCACCCCGGGGGTCACAGTTTTACATAGGCTTGTATAGGCAAAAATGAAAAAAAATCTTCTTCTCTGGAACCACATGGCACAGAGCTCTCATGTATTACATGTAGCATCAGCTTATGGTCCTCTACTAAGTTTGTTCAAATGCTGACCCTGGGGTCAAATTTGTCCCCGCCCCAAGGGTCACAGTTTTACATAGACTTATATAGGATCTTTTTTTTTAAAAATCTTCTTCTCGGAAACTACAAGAGCCAGATGTTTGATATTAAACATATTTATTATAAGCTTATGCTCCTTTACCAAGTTTGTTCAAATGGTGACCCTGGTGTCACATCTTGCCCCGCCCCGGGGTCACAGTTTTACATAAATGCTTGTATAGGGAAAAACTGAAAAAAATCTTCTTCTCTGGAACTGCAACAGCTTAAGGTTTAATATCTTGCATTTGCTATAAGCTTATGGTCCTTTACCAAGTTTGTTCAAATTGTGACCCTCGGGTCACATTTGACCCCGCCCCAAGGGTCACATGTTTTACATAGACATGTATAGGGAAAAACTTAAAAAATCTTCTTCTCTGAAACTGCAAGACCAGAGGTTTAATATTTTGCATTTGCTATAAGCTTATGGTCTTCTACCAAGTTTGTTCAAATGGTGGCCTATTGGTCATATTTGGCCCCACCCTGGGGGTCAGTTTTACTTATGCTTGTATAGGCAAAAGCTCTTTTTATTTTTTTTTTAGTTTTTAATTTTATTTTTTTTTATTTTTTTTTCAATTGCAATTTTTTTTTAAATTTTTTTAATTTTTTTTTTAATTGTACCAAATTTTTTTAATTGTTTTTTTTTTTAATTTTTTTTTTTTTTTTCCTTTTTTTTTATTTTTATTTTTTTGATTGATTTGATTTTTTTTTTTTTTTAATTTTTTCATTATCGTTTTTATTACTTGACACTTACTTTAAAATTTCTTGTGGACGCTACTCATCCTAAATGCCTTGTTGAATTTCGACGAAACTTGGCAGGAAGCATCGGTAAGATGTCTAGTTGTGCATATCACGCTTTTGTTCCAGTTAGCTGATTTTTGACGGAGTTATGGCCCTTTGACATTTTTATTTTAAATTTCTTGTCGGCGCTACTCCTTAAACGGCTTGTTGGATTTCTACGAAATTTGGCAGGAAGCTTCAGTATGATGTCTAGTTGTGCAAAGTGCGGTATATCAATGAAATCCTGGACAATTTCGAAAACTAGCTAGATCTTGTTAATAATAACAGAGTTATGGCCCTTGATTTGTTGAAAAATGCTATATTGTATTTTTCTTTGTTAAATCTATAGGAGAAGAGAGCTATATCTAGCTATATCTATCTAAATCTATAAGAACTGTTTTAGCCAGTAGAGCGTCCACAGGCCCTCTTGGGCCTCTTGTTTTCATAAGAATGGAATCAAGCAGTTTCTTTTCTTTTTCCTTTTTTTAATTCCTTTGAGGAAACTCGTTTATTTCCCCGTCAAAGGTTCAAAGGTGTGTGAGGGTCGGGGAACCATCCCCCAGTCGGTGTACAGCTTACACACACACTTTGATGTACGTTTATTCAACAATTTGCGAGCAATCACAATTTGGGTTTCATGGGAGGCCAGAAGTTATAGAAGACAAAATATTTTCTAGTTCTGTGAGAGAGTGTTTTACCAAGTAAACACCGGAGTGAAATATTAATAATTAAATACTTGAACATTTAAAAATCCCAGTAAATTAAATGTAAATCAATAAAAAAAAAAATAGGTCCAGGTCACTGATATTGAGCTGCCTTTGTGCAAGAACATATTGATGTCATATATATGTAATGATGTATGAAGTTTGAAAGCGGTGTGGCTTTAGATGTCTCAGTCATGGACATAATATAAAACTTGAATGTAAAACGGTAATGTAAATTAACAAAGTTGAAATGTTATGTCAAGATCATTGATACTGACCTGTGTTGAGGTAGGAAGATGTTGATGTCATACGGATGTATTTAAAAGCTGTACGGCTTTTGGTATATGAGAAATTGACTTAATAAACAACTTGAATGTAAAACTTTAATGTAAATTAGCAGATGCCAAAAGTAGGTCAAGGTAATTCTTATTGACCTACTTTTCATTGAAACATTTCACAGTCATGTAGTTTTAAACATTTGTACATTATGAAAGCTGTAAGGCATCTGAGGTTGAAGAAATGGACTTAACACAAAAATTGAAAGTATCAAACTTGAAAATAAAAGTAAAACTTTAATGTAAATTAACAAAGTGTAAAGAGTAGGCCAATGTCATTTATATTGACCTGATTTGGGTAGAAACATATTGCTGCCATATAGATGTAAGTGTGTATGAAGTTTGAAAACTGTACGAGTTTTGGTATCTGAGAAATTGACTTAATAAAAAAATATATGTAAAAACGGGACGTACGAACGTGACGGACAAGGGTAACACTATATGACCGCACAACTTTCGAGCCGGGGCATAAATACCGATGTTGAACTCATCAAGTCAACCAAGATATTTCTTGAAATCAAATCAAATGAATTCCATCATACGTTTTATTTAGTGTGTGATTGTTTTTATAGCAAAGCAGGCCCGTAGCTAGCACAACGTAGAATTTTGGAAAGATAGCAAAGTAGGCATTTAATGGAATTCCAAATAAACTCAATTAAATAGTCTTAAATATAATTGTCTATATAACTTAAAACTGAAACTAGAATGCATTCAAATGCAGGAAATCGCATGTAGAAAAGTAAAAATGAATATTGTTTCTTATCTCAGATGAAATAAAAATTATAATTGTGCGATGCGTATCAGTATATGAAAATACTCCTGTATAATTTAGAAAATCTATTTTTTTTAAATGACATGAATAGTGAAGTTGTGTGAAGAACATTGACTCATGGCAACGAATGATATGCGCATGCAATGACGTATATACACACACTCCTATTCAAACCAGAGACCTTGAACCAGAGATAAATAACCTTACTTCTTGCTCATTTTGAAAAACGTCTTTAAACAAATGCCTAAACTTTTCAGTTGAAAATTAAGTAATTAAGTAATTGTGAATATAGAAACTCTACAACTATGTATCACTAGTCCAAATACAACATATAGCAATACAGAACAAAGACACATTAATGTAGAGCATCATATACCACGGAAAAAAAATTTGCAAACAAAAGACGCAATCAGTCATAGATATACAGGACACATAACGGTTTAGAGATATGTAAATGTAAATTCGAAATTAACGTTATGACAAGTTTACTAAATCAACAAATTATTGATATTAAAAATTATATTCTTCTAAAGAGACACCACACAATCACTAGATTGGTATATGCACTAAGTTAAAAAAGACTGAACTCTCTTGGTCAACAACATATTTAAAAACAAACAAAAAATACTAATTTCGAAGATTTGTTTGCATAACTAGTTAAATGCATAACGCAATTTGTATAGACAAAACATTTCTATGGATCAGGATTACTCAGTAAAAGAAAATATTACTAAATCGGAAGACAGAAATAAATTGCTGTGACATTTAATTATGACGTCAAAGGGTTGTTTGTTGAACGAAGCGAAAAGTCGGTTAAAGTCATACGCAAACTTGTTTTAAATGTTAAAGTCCTGCGTTCGATTATAAATATATCATATATTTTACTTTGCAGTTTTTAGGCGCATTTTCTTGTGCATCTGATCGTTTGTATTAGCATCACGTGTTCATACCTATAATTTAATCAAATATATGACAAAAGGGTAAAGCCTGAGTGCAAGTCCATAATAGACTACCCATGAATACATTACATATAAAGGTTACCCACCGTTAAAGGTATACTGGTAACCGGCGTTGAGTCAACTCGCCGTAAAAGTAAACTGAAGGTCGCGGAACCAGTATACTTTAAAAACTTGATTAGAGTGAAAGACGTGAAATTGGATATGCAGGTTTTTCTTCACAATATAGTTCATGATGTAGGGCATATATCGAGTACGATTTGTGTATGTGAGTTCAAAAAAGCGGATTAAAAAAAACGTTATTATACATTAAGCTACACTAATCCTAGATTGTATTAACGTTTCTCAAAAAATAAATTTCAAATATTTAATCGGGAAAATGGTGTTACTATCTAACAATATAAATCTCGAATGTTTCAATGAATGAATGGAGGATTAATATATGTTTTAACACTAAACATACCGCATGTATTGAGGATCTTACGCTAAATATTATTTCACAATTATCAGGACTCTAAAAATCTCCTCTCATCGCGTACTGAGTTCATACACTACCACGAAGCATACAGTAACAGGTACGTGTTGATTTCTGTAATTGTTTTATAGTAATAGTGCCTGTATATACATGCAGAACACATACAAAGAACCCTGCCCGTTAAACCGAATGATACTTTAATATATATGTTTTCTGGGCGTTTTTGTAAAAAAAAATTCGCCTCAAATTACAGCAGAACGACCCAAAATACATATATAATAAAAATGGTGATTTACTTGATTTATTAAAACTTTTATTTACTTGATTTTGTGTTTATTTGTTGATTTGGGTGTAAATTTAATAACAAATCAACTTTATTAAAAAATCCCAAAATATAACTCTGAACCGGCTTATTTCAGCAACTTGCGGTAGGAGTTTTTTCATATGTATTTTTGGGTTGTTGGATCATATCTCGAGTAAAACAAAAATTACAGCAGAAGCCCCACCTAAAAAAAAATATCATATTTTGTGTTTATTCGTTGATTTGGGTGTAATTTTGATAACAATCAACTTTTATTAAAAAATCTCAGAATATAACTCTGAACCGGTTAATTTCGGCAACTTGTGGTAAGAGTTTTTCATATGTATTTTGAGGTTGTTGAATCAAATCTCGATTGAAAAAAATTTTACAGCAGAATCCCCACCTAAAAAAAATCCATATTTTGTTAATTTTGTGGTAAGAGTTTTTCTTATGTATTTTGAGGTTGTTGAATCAAATCTCGATTGAAAAAAAAATTACAGCAGAAGCCCCACCTAAAAAAAAATCATATTTTGTTGATTTGTGGTAAGAGTTTTTCATATGTATTTTGAGGTTGTTAAATCAAATCTCGAGTAAAAAAAAATTACAGCAGAACACCTAAAAAAAATCATATTTTGTTAATTTTGTGGTAGGAGTTTTTCATATGTATTTTGAGGTTGTTGGATCAAATCTCGATTGAAAAAATTTAAAGCAGAATCCCCACCTAAAAAACAACAACAAAATTTGTTGATTTCGTGTTTATTCATTGATTTGACTAAAATTCTGATAACAAATCAACAAATTTATTTTGTATTAAAGAAACATTTTATAATTATAAAGATTACAAAAAACACACAATCAGACTATTTTTGTAATTTGGATGTAATTTTGATAACTATAAAAAAAAAAAAAAACTTGCAATCTTCACTACCCCTATTTTAAAAAAGTTTTAATAAATCAAGTAAATCACCGTTTTATGGTGATTTATTATATATGCATTTTTAGCCGTTCTGCTGTAATTTGAGGCGAAAAAAAAAATACAGCAGAATGCCCAAAATACATATATATCTTTACTAGTCATTCGCAACATATTGTACACTGCTTCGCAGCATTACTAGAATGTAATACGCAAGTTACCATATTGGTTACGTCATCGCGCTTTAGATTCCCGCCAAAACCGCCAAAACAAATTTGCACTCAAAATAAATGTTGCAATGTTATTCAGCCGATTTCTCCATCAATAGGTTATTTACATGAACTCAGTGATAAACCTTCATCTGCATTGTAAAAAACAAACACACATCGCAAATTATACATCAACACGTGTGGCTAGCGGCCATATTGTTTACATAGCAACAGTGCACTATTTTCTGTGCCGTTGCCTTCCGGCTAACAGAATGTCAAGATTTTGAATAAACTGAAGCGCCGTGATACACACGAGGCGGGACCCCGAAGAATGACGAGATTGGCTGAGCGTTCACGATTGTTGATTTGAAATGCTGCCTTGTTTGTTATAGAATAACCTGGCGGGGGTATCTTTATTTACACTTCCGCTAAAGGTAACAACGCTAACGCTAAAGATAACAACTGTTCGAGTTAATGATATAGGTAACAACGTTTTTATCTACAGTTTCAATGAAGATTGAGTAAACATGCTTTTGTCTACTGTGGCACCTGACTCAATTCGTTTTGTCTGTACATGTACACTCTGGTCAATGTAAACTGTAATGGAGTGACGTCTGAAGAGAACGAAATAAACTTGTCAAGTCTAAACTTGATGCTGCAAAATAAAAACCAGGACGGATGCAACATTTCAGTTTATGTGTGTATGTGTGTGTGTAGTTCTAAGGTGTATAGTCCCTCCGCCAGTTAACCAATATGATGTCCTAAAAGTATAGGAACTATAGAATCTGGAGTCTATTCTATACAACTACTAGTACTAATTGCAGTTGCATGTTTTAATCATATTTATTAAAGTATTATACTGATTAGGTATACAAATATATTTCATGTCAAATTGTTTTATTGTCCAGAACACCTGTCGTCTGACAAATGTACTAATAACAATCAATTACACAGAGCGTTTGAGAACAAATTAACAGTTTATGGTATTGATAGTATTGAATAGTTGAATGATTCTTAATAAATAGTGAATATTGATATACATGTTATAGAATATAAATATAAAATTCGAACAGGAAAATCAGCATTCAAGGACGACAGTCAACCATAAACACACACAGAAACAAAGAACAAATTTAAAGATGAATAAAAGTACAAATAATACATCACACACACAAAAGGGTTAACAATAGGGCTTCCGCCTTGGAACGGTCAGTGGCAAGAAAGACCGCTTGGTGTTTAAACCAGGTTCTAGGGTGCACCAAAACTCTTACTTACCCTACTGTCAACACAATAAAATTGGACAGTTTAAATAAAGAAATCTCCGCCATGAACAACTCTCTAACCAACAAGGCAGCATTAATAGGCAATATAAGTAAAACACAAAGATGTTCGTGTATATATAAATACAAAAAACAATAGCCTAGAAAGCCACATAGAAGGTACTCAGTGACTTGACAGAAGCCAGAGCAACACGAGAATAAACCATTGAGGGCACGACAAGACAAGACTGCAGACAAACACCAAACGTCACCGTCCTTTTGGGCTTTAGGTAGACGCCATCGCACAATTAAAGAGGAAAGCATAGTGGCGAACTGTAAATGGGTCTACCACCAAGCATGCAGTGCGTTGCAAAATGATAAGGTCATAACCTCTTATTGTCCGTATTGTCATTTTGCGCAAAACATATATATTCGAATGGTTTAATGTTCAAAATTATACAGATCACCATGAGCTCACGGCTACTAGACGGAATAAACCCACTGGATATATCTTGATCAATTATTAACTTCAAAATTAATGTCTATAGCTAACATAATAAAGTGTAGAAAAAAATAATATTGAATAATCTTTACAAATGGTTGCCATTTGCCATTTGCAGTCTGATCAAGTTTAAACGGGGTTCATGAGTGAGGTAGGCCTTTGCGTCCGCATCGGCCATCGTGTCTGCGGATATAATGACCTCAGCATAGGGGACCATTATATCCGCAAAGCCATTGTGTCGACAGGGGTCGTCTCAGCGTTATACAATCGAGTGCGAGGTAGAATTATAACTTATTCAGCGATGAAAAACATAAGTAATACAGAAAGGGGGAGAGAACTAGGTATTCATTAGGTTATATAATTATGCAAGGTTTAAAAGATGCTAATCTATCTTTTAAAGCTAAAACCAAATCTGTCCATGAAACAACCATATAACAATTGCTCTACTTTGAATTGTGTGAACAAAATAAACTCTCTCAAATCAATGAAATAAAGTATATGCCACCTCATCTACACCATGCAGTTTACATAATACTCATTTTGTTTGAATGTGGTTTTTTTTTTGTTTTTTTCTAAAAACATCCATAGCATATTCCTATAAAGCACAAATAATTGTACAGAAGGAGCGTATTGCTCTGTAGATAGAAAATGAGATAGTGAAAACGAATGTCAGACAAGACATTTTTGTCTTAACTATGTGCACATATATAAACGAAATCTTAAGACAATTTGTCAAATAACGGCCATGTGATTGGTCATGCAAAATAAATCATAATTAAGTAAATCATTTTCATGTATAGACATAAAAAGAACACGTATTCACACATTTTTAATAAAAACATATATGACACCAAATAATTCAACAAAGCTATGATCATGTTATATACATTATAGTAAGGCAAATCGTAGTTTGGTAAACAGTATTTAAGATTCGTAATGTCCCAGTGTTTTGCTTTAATAACAAACATAATTATCCCTTATCCACCCCCAGAAAATACCCCTTTACCAGCTTCGCTACCCTTTATTTCTTTCTTTAAATGTCCTCTTTCTCATTTGTTGATATTACTCTTTTTCTGATGGTATGTCATGTGTATAATGCATTGTTTTCTGAAAAGCGAATAGTCGAGCTGTGATGTTCTCTAACCGCTCTTGCCCTTCTTATTCTGCCATATGTTCAAATATATTATTGGTGCAATATAATCAGCAGTTAGTAATGTGCAAAAATAATTTCCTTTTTACTTTTCTTATAATTAATGTTGGCGCGACTATAAAATCCAATTCAATTCTTGTAATTTAACAAATATTTATCGAACAAATACAAACTAAGATTGCCGTGTGCCCACTTAAAAATAAGTAGGTCGTCTGCCCGCTTCGCATCGTAAAGCTACTTGTTATAACAGTATCATACAAATTGCATCTGCATTATATTATATTAAACAAACTTTACTCCTTGAATGTAATCAAAGAAATACAAATGGACATTATTTTGAAAGTGATATACAGAGTCTGGTCTAACTCCCACTTATTGGAAGTTAGAGCATAGTATAGCTCCGTCCCCATTAAACGAGTTAATGCTTTGTTTTGGAAGTTAGAGCATAGTAAATCTCCATTCCCATTAAACGAGTTGATGCTTTGTATTGGAAGTAATACTTATGATCTATACGAATCTAAGACTTGCCGTGGCTTTGCCTTTTTCAGTCTAGACATTTTCATAAAAAAAAGGACATCAGATCTTTCCTCTGGAGAAAACAGAAACTAGATTAGCACTGGTGCATTCTTACACCCAAAAACGGTACCAGAAACGGCAATGTTCTCTTTTATTACCACTCGATCAACATGATTCAAAATACAAAAAATGGATGTTTTCTGGCTATAGAAACTATTGTGTTAGCTAAATTTCTGGAAAAATTGAACTTTTAAGCAAATTATTTTAATACATACATTTGGTTTCAATGTTATACACAACAAATAATATGTTTGCTAAAATTACATATTGGTAAAATACCTATATATTAAAAGTAACAACAACAACACCAAAATCAAGACTCATTTATCAAGTGTATTTATCTGATAAATATGAATTTACTTTTACATATGACATAATTTCTATAGGATATCGTTTAAAAACGTCACCACAAAAACATGTGTCAAACACAAATTAATATTACTTCAATTATTACTTGATTGATGTGTCATTATCTTATGCCAGATATATTTGCATGACTCTTTGATATTAAATATATTGATGTATAAATAAAAGTGTTTGTGGGTGTGGGTATATGCACTTACGTGCGTTTGGCGATGCACCAAAAAGAAAAAATGTCATCTGACACCATAAGGAAAGAACATTCAACTTTGCATCGAAATATGGAATGCACAATGTACATACGGAGCTTTCTCACCCATATAACTCGGTCGGGTCAATTCGAGTTCTGACTGTTGTAGTTGCCTAACACGAGAGAGACGCTCTATTAATTTAAAACCAGGCATATCAAATTATATGTTTGCTTACGAATTGAATAGTTTTACATATTCAAAAGATAGTCGGTATCTTGATATTTTGCAATATTTCATCTAATATACAGTTTGAATATTGGGTATTTCTCTACCTCAGTGGAGGTCGCAGTAAAAACTAGTTGTTTAAATAAAACGCTGTTTTAGTTAACTGTTATATCACTTTTTAATAATTGTGTTATATACTGAAAGGAAAAAGGAACGGGACACGGGATTTCCGCTATATATTGTATGTACAATATGCTGCTGTTAATCGAATGGTACATGGCTACGTAAAATCTTTCCTTTCGGAAACAAGACTAAAACAACACGTAACACAGCAAATAGTATTCCTGCAAAATTTCATTATTGACAGAGTACGCGTTTGGCTCAAGCATGTGAGCAAACTTGGGATGCACAATTTTGCATTTACTCTTTATGTTAAATACAGTACTGAACTGGCTCAATTTGTCAAAGAGGAACCTTATCATAGTACACTAAAGGTTTTAATAGCATGTGAACTAATGTGTTTGTTTTGCCAGAACCTGAATTACCACAAAACACTTCAACATTTATGAATTTCTTGTTACAACATGTACTGTGATTAAAATGTTTTCAACATCACAGTTGTTTCCTTTCTCTAACTAACTGCAACTACAAAACATCTTAGGATGTCTTTTTCCTTTCAGTATATATAATGGAGATGTTATGATTACATAAGCTTTCTGTCGTACACATTCAGCATTAGACATTTGTATGATTATAAGGCTTATTTATTGTCAATCTTATTTTTTCAAGAACATAAACATTTACTATAGTTTACCGTCTAGTACTTATCACGTCAGTGAACACATCAAGCGGTTTATGTCCTGTCTGTCTTTAAACGATTTTAAAATTCACTAGGACTGAAATACACCCATTGTGTATGATGTTGATGTTGTAAACCCGTTGCGACAGATTGTTCATATACTTCTGTAAAAAAGTAAAACTATTCATGTGTTAAGAAGCATGCATAAATGTCTGTCCATTCATTCATCCGAACATCCACCCACCTCCATTCAGTCGCAGCTTACTACAATGTCTTACGATGTTACCGAACTTGCATCAACTCTAACATATACTCTTAGAAAAGCAGTTAAGAATTTTAGTTACGATCAATATTTTTCTAAGATGGCACAGGTCTTTAAAAAAGAACACGTGCCTTTCGAATTATTTATGGTCTGGATAAGCAAAATGCCAAACAAACATTTATTAGTCTGGATAAAAATAAAATAAAACTGATATATATCTATCTGAATAACAGTAAACTGTTACAGATGTAATCGTTATTAGTAGTTATAGGACTGAAATATTATTAGATTTTAAATGTTGCATACGAAATGCTCTTCATACACCCACACCCACCCAACACCCTCCTCTTATATCAGTCGTTTCAAAATGTTAAATCGTTCAATTATATGCAGGCCCGGGCCTACAGGGCGAACACGTACCTATGCGCTTGTATATTACGTTTAAGGTAAAACATGCGCTTAATATCAGTGATCACAGTTAAACAGTCATGGACAGCGTATACGTGTTTTATTACCTGCAGGAAAACAACGGGACAAATCCACGCGTCCGTGTGGGAGACACCACACACAACACCGAGACGGGTCGCATCGGTTGGAAGCGAATCAAGTGCCTCAGTAACTAACAAGAACATGTTTACTCCATTTTCATTGAAACTGTAGATGATGATTAACGTTGTTACCTTTAGCGTTAGCATTGTTACCTTTAGCGGAAGATGTGAGTGTTACCTTTAGCGGAGATTGTTACCTTTAGCGTTGAAATGGTTACCTTTAATGGCGGTTGTTACCTTAAGCGGAGATTGTTACCTTTAGCGTTAGCATTGTTACCTTTAGCGGAAGATGTGAGTGTTACCTTAAGCGGAGATTGTTACCTTTAGCGTTGGAATGGTTACCTTTAATGGCGGTTGTTACCCTTTAGCGGATTTGTTACCTTTAGCGTTGTTACAACAAGTCAACTCACAGACAAATAGAGATAGAGGTAGTTATGCGTGTATTAGATATATACCTGATCTCAAGTCATTACAGTCATAATTAGGGTCAATTAGAAACAAATACTTGTTATTATTTATCATTGTACTGGATTAAAACAGGGAAGAATGCAGACATTTTAAAATCTGCGGCGTCCAGTGCTTTATTACCTGAGGAAAACGGGACAAATCCATGCGTCCGTGTGAAAGATCCCCACACTCACAACACCGCATCGGTTGTAAGCGAATCAAGTGCCTCAGCAAATAACAAGAGCATGTTTACTCCATTTTCATTGAAACTGTAGATCATGAAAAACGTTTTTAGCTTTAGCGTTAGCATTGTTACCTTTAGCAGAAGATGTGAGTGTTACCTTTAGCGGAGGTTGTTACCTTTAGCGTTGGAATTGTTACCTTTAATGGCGGTTGTTACCTTTAGCGTTGTTACAACAACTCAACTTACACATTCATTACACACACACACGCACGCACACACGCGCGCGCACACACACACACACACACACACACCAAGGTAAGCAGTTTGTACTTAACAGTAGAAGAGTCACATGATCTCGGATTCCTTTGTATCCCCAATATATCTCTGATAGGCAGCTCAAACTTATGTTATATGTTTATGAACCGGTCAACAACAACTCAATTAACATTCGATCATTTCTGTTATAATTATGTACGTAACTTTGCCGGCTTTGTAGTGATTGCACACTATTTGTTCTAATGACTAAGCTATCCCGACTGATCATATATATAGGGTATGTAAACACAATCAGAAATTAATCCGTCTATATTGAATATTTAAGACAAATAGAGATAGAGGTAGTTATGCGTGTATTAGATATACCTGCAGATCTCACGTCAATAAGCGTTAGGGTCAATTAGAAACAAAGACTTATTATTTATTTATCATTATAGTGGGTTAAAACAGGGAGGAATGCAGAGAGACAGACAGACAAACAGACAGACTTGGGAAAGTTGGTGGGTTGGTCTGGTTGGATGTGTTTTGTGTAGATAGATATGTAGGTACAGGTAGATATAGTTTGACAGTTTAACCACCCGTTATTCTGCATTGGAAGTGATCACTGTGCTTCGCTTAAACATTTTTATTTACGCAATGATACATTTGTTTGTTTGTTTGTATGGTGTTTTACGTCATTTTTCAAATATAATTTGTGGTGGAGGCAGACCACCCACTTTTCCTGAATAAAACCAGTACTGTACACCTCCCGCCATCCGTAAGAATGATACAATATGACTACATAATTAATAGAAATATACTGAACGGGGTAAACAATCTACCCGTGCTGTGAACCCTGTTATGTTAGTAAAGTCACATCCCTGTAATTGGTGTATTGAGTGCTTCGTTTTGGATGACTGGTCACATCCCTGTAATTGGTGTATTGAGTGCGTGGTTTGGATGGCTGGTCACATCCCTGTTATTGGTGTACTGAGTGCGTGGTTTTGGACGACTGGTCACATCCCTGTAATTGGTGTATGAGTACGTGGTTTTGGATGACTGGCCACATCCCTGTAATTGGTGAATTGAGTGCGTGACTTTGGATGACTGGTCACACCCCTGTAATTGTTGTATTGAGTGCTTGTTTTTGGATTGCTGGTCACATCCCTGTAATTGGTGTACTGAGTGCGTGGTTTTGGATGACTGGTCACATCCCTTTAATTGGTGTATTGAGTGAGTGGTTTTGGATGACGGGTCACATCCCTGTAGTTGGTTTATTGAGTGCGTGGTTTTGGATGACTGGTCATATCCCTGTAATTGGTGTATTGAGTGAGTGGTTTTGGATGACGGGTCACATCCCTGTAGTTGGTGTATTGAGTGCGTGGTTTTGGATGACTGGTCATATCCCTGTAATTGGTGTACTGAGTGCGTGGTTTTGGATGACTGGTCACAACCCTGTAATTGGTGTAGATGTATGGGGAATACTGCTCATCAAGAACTGACCATTCAATCCACAACGCTATAGGATGGACATACAACAAGCCGTTGTAATGAGACACTGGATTATTTTAAACTGATATCCAGATGATATTTAGTCCAGGGTCTCATTACAATGGCTGGTTGTATGTCCATCCTACTGAGTTGTGGATTGGATTGGAAAATATCACCATCAGTTTTTACTATAGACTGGGAGCCCATTTAGACAACGTGCTGTTTAAAATCTTATTTAACTACCGTTTTTCAAAACATGTCTTTCATGATGCTCTGTATCTAGAAGATTATACTTAATTTTCTTTCAGCTGTCATATACTCAAACTACTTTGTAAATCAGTTGTTTTCGTTCTTCTTTGTAAATCAGTTGTTTTCGTTTAAGAACGATTTCCTACTCACAAGAACTGAAGCAAAGACTGCTGTGCTAGTCTTTCAAACCTCTTTGCAACATTGCCCTTGTATCTACTCTGTGTTAACTTGCATCACGTGTAACACCTGTTAGCTGCTGCATATTTAAGGAATATTGATCTCCCATCTTTATATACAAACAACCTCCAAAATGGAATTGGTATGGTCAAGTCAAATGTTCAACCAAATGCATACTTTAGGCATGAACAATGTCAACCATAAAGTACATGACAGTAATTCAATATTATTTACGTGAACATAGTATCAGAACGAATACATATATATGGCTGACATTGTACACTTTATATCCGAAAAGTATGACGCAAATTTATTCATTTTTGTTGTGTTTTTTTTAATGTGGTTGTCAAATAAATGATTCCATTTATCCAGTGAGAGCAGACGAAACATTATTTCTAAATAAATAAGCCATATTATCACATCATCCAAATGTCAAAGTGCACCATTGTAAAAGAGCAAACATATTCGTTCAATGACATGTGGTTTCGAAATAATCTCACTGTTATAGTATGACGACATTGACGGTAGTTTTCAGTAAAATTAAATATTTTATAATCGGCAACTATAATTATGGATATGTTAAACAGAAATGAGTGACTATTTTGCATAGAAATATTGCCAAACAAAACCAATTGATTATCAGCATGTCTATATTCGAATAAAAATGGTCCAAACCAAATAACAAATTTAATAAACTGTTCATCCAAACGTTTCACCCTACCGCATGTTTAAGTTTACAATGTACGTGTACGCTTTTCATGTGTATCATTTGTGTATTGAAGGCACATGGGATATAAAGATTTTTTTTTTTTTTAACAGCGGTGTACTTTTACAATTATACTATGCATATTTTCAGTGTGAAGGTGAATTTAACGATAGTATATAATTCAATGATGGAATCAAGGACTGATAATCACATATACTTTTGCATATGTTAAAAGAATTTGAAGGGTGTTCCACAGAACAATTTGTAGACTGTCATGTGTTTATTCAACGTTATGAGCTAGGTCAGGTTGCAGGTAAAAGTTTCATGGAATGGGGCATAACTTTGCCGAAATGAAATAATAAATAATTAGGCATGTGTAACGACTTTCCTTTGTGAAGATGTTTATGAAGTTTTACGAACATAGTTTACATACTTTTTAAGCTATGACCAAGTTCAGATTGCAGAACGAAGACGACGAATGATGACAGACTATGGACAAATCTATCTCTACCTGTCTGCTATGCTACGAAGTTGACACAAAGGCAAATAAAATGGAACTTTGAATTGAGCCATTTTTGTGAATCATTTTTTAATGTTAGCTCAATCTTGTTAATTAAAAACTTAAAAGTGTACTTTATTATCTCCCTTCATAGCAACACCTTTATTATAGAGAGGTCACACGTTTATATTATTTCATATTGTTTCGTACATATATAATCTAAAAACTATATTCACTTGTAATTTTCTTCAAAAGTATAAGTATATTCTAGTTTGGTTATATTTACCTTCTTTCAATAGAATGTGCGTTTAATGATTAAAATGGTTAAATGTTTGCTTCCTTTTTTTTTTATACGTTTTTAAGGATTGAACTATTGAGCTGTTATATGTTTACATTACTTCCGTAACCATTTTAAATGCAATCCAATACACAAAAAATAAATTAGTGGAGTTAATCCATGCCATACATCCATTTTTATATCAATTCAGAACATTTTCTTAAAAATTACCTCCCTTTATAAAACAATAGTTGTACATACTTAAGCTACCGAACTGAAATACAATCCTGGCGTAAAAGAAACGTAAGCCATTGACCTTTCCGAAAATGCATATTAGAATTTGCCAGCTTGAGTGGTACCTATATGTCAACATGTGGGTAGCAGCCCACGGCCTAAGTGAGACAGTGTCGATTCTTACGGATGGCGGGAGGTATACACTACTGTCAGGTACTAAACGTGGGTGATCAGCCTCCACCATTAAATATCCACCGTCATACATATCCTAAAATGAGCTAGAAAATGATTTAAACCCAAACAAACAGGCATACATCGATTTTGCTGGTGCTTATCACTGAATCAACAAAGTCGTTCACGATTGATGACATTTAAAGGGACACACGGCAATATTGTTAAAAACACGCGTTGTCCCGTTAATCTTTCTACAGAACTTGTATTTGAAAACCAGCATTACTTATTGTTTGAATAGGTCTTAGCAAATTGTTTTGCATACTGTTAATTGTTGACTACATTGCACAAATAAATAATAAGAAATCCAAATGATTTAGCTTAAATTCAGGTGCATGCAAACTGGTTATTAATAATCAAAATGCTACTTGATAACTAAGTCAGTGTTGATTTCAATGCTTGATAAATACTTTAAAGAAATATAAAAAGATCGGACAGGGAAAGTAGCATTCAAGGAGGACAGTCAACCACAAAACACAGAAACAAACATGCAAACCGACAAACAAGAAGGCAAAGGTAATAATAAAAGTAAACGACATCACAAACACAAAAAGGTTGACAATAGGGCTACCGCCTTGGAACGGTCAGTGGCAAAGTAGGCCACTGGGGGTTTAAACCGGTTCTAGGGTGCACCAAACCTCACACTTACCCTACTGTCATCCTATTAAAACAGGACAGTGTAAATAAAGAATACTTTAAGATTGCCGTGTTTCCCTTAAAAGGCTCGTCAATCGAGTGTTTACATTTTTTTCCATTAACGTGACAGGCTTTGATGCTAAGCGGCAAGCGTTATTGTTGGCGCTGGATTGCTAGTGGGTAGGTGGGTAGGTGAGTACTTAAGATTTAGAAGAAGGGCATTAACCTAGTGACATCCATTAATATCATGGGACATGACTTATACATTTATATACAGACCGGCTTCTCTTACATATACAAGTTTCGTTTTTAATTCATAAATATTTAATAAACATGGTGTCATTAATGTGTTATCGTATGAAGGAATGAAGGATTACAACTATATCAATACAAATGGTCGTTGTTGTTTGTGTCAACCAAAATAGTGTGTTTGTGTGTGTGTTTGCATATATAGGAATACTTTTATGTTTAACAAAACCTATGGTTTCATAAACAAAGGAAAATACGCACCCTAGGTAAGTAGTACGTAAGAAAGTGCTTGTGCTATATACACTTCTCAAAACTGCTAACTACACCGCTCACGTTTTGGGTTATATATATCGATGGGTTGAATGTTTTTCAATAAAATAAAAAGGAAATACCAATTCAATCATTTTTACATCATTTCATTTTATTTTTTTCATGGTGTAGATATGGGAAAAGTGTGACTTTAGTGTTTACATGGGTCGTTTGTAATTGCTTATTGTGGTTTAGTTCTAGCATTGCCCATGAAAAAAATAAAATGAAATGATGTAAAAATGATTGAATTGGTATTTCCTTTTTATTTTATTGAAAAACATTCAACCCATCGATATATATAACCCAAAACGTGAGCGGTGTAGTTAGCAGTTTTGAGAAGTGTAGAAAGTTAATACGATGGTAAGAATAGTTGTGTAGGACAGATGATAGTTAACTATATTCAAATAATAATTTCATTAACAGAATAATATATTTTTAAAATACAGAAAGTAGGCAATATATATTGGTAGAAGGACTGCTCCTGAATGCGTCTAAGAGACACGACTGAAAGTAGCCCGGTTGCATTAATTGGCTTCGTTACTATTATTGCTACAGACCAACATATTGTATTACAAATGTAAAACTGCGTGGACGATCTAGGAAATTCTCAATAGTTGGCTTTATAACCGTAATTATTTGGCATACATTGCCAGCTTAAATACATGTAATTGGTGATGGTGAGTGAATGTTGACAATAGGTCCTGATTTCATTATGATAGTTACCTTAAATCAATGCAACAAACATGTATTATTATACGCCCTCGTTTGAAAAATGGTATGGGGATAACTGCACGTCTGTCCATCTGTTCGTAAACATTAACCCATTCTACGCGATAAAATCTAAAGCATAACACCCACCCTCATGAAACGTTATTGTTCCTTTGATGAATGGAGGAACCATATCGATTTTGAGGTCATTAAGTCAATGGTCAATGTCGCTATGACCTCATATGGAAATAAATATCCGGTGCGATAACTCAGGAAAAGCAAATATAAAGATCACAGTCTTGACTTGAGTTGAATTTGCAGCAAATCATTAATATGTGACAGTCTATGGGGAAACTAATTAGTGGTTTCATACCTATAGAATTTCAATATACGTCATTAAGGTTGATGTACTCTGTGTATAATTATATAGTGTAACATACAGAACTCTGCAGTTCCTTAATCATTTAATATGAACATACAGTTACATAGTTAAGCACCTTCATAGTAGGTAAATTACTCTTAATACATAATCCATTCCACTTGGGGTGTAACGTTTATAATTATAAAAACTATGCAGCCATAATATGTGTAATTATGAAAATCGTTTAAAGGAACGGCTGAATTCAGCAGCCGAAATATGGACCATTGCTTATTAATTGCGTTTTAAATGATTACATTTAGTTAGTGTAAATTTAAATGATGGATAGTCATAATAAGGTAATGTTTATGCAAATCAAACGAACATTTATCTCATTACACAGCATCTACAAGACATAACTGAAAAGGCGTAGCTTCTATATTGTATACAACGATACATATTTGAAAAAATGAAAGACCATAACCTAGTTTTGTAAACCGGCAATAATACTGGTGAACAAGGTCTTCCATTCATGTGGTGCTGTTGAGTAATGGTTAGCCCCCAGTAATCCAGTAATACTGGTGAACAAGGTCTCCCATTCATGTGGTGCTGTGGAGTAATGGTTAGCCCCCAGTAATCCGGTAATACTGGTGAACAAGGTCTCCCATTCATGTGGTGCTGTGGAGTAATGGTTAGCCCCCAGTAATCCAGTAATACTGGTGAACAAGGTCTCCTATTCATGAGGTGCTGTGGAGTAATGGTTAGCCCCCAGTAATCCAGTAATACTGGTGAACAAGGTCTCCCATTCATGTGGTGCTGTGGAGTAATGGTTAGCCCCCAGTAATCCAGTAATACTGGTGAACAAGGTCTCCTATTCATGAGGTGCTGTGGAGTAATGGTTAGCCCCCAGTAATCCAGTAATACTGGTGAACAAGGTCTCCCATTCATGTGGTGCTGTTGAGTAATGGTTAGCCCCCAGTAATCCAGTAATACTGGTGAACAAGGTCTTCCATTCATGTGGTGCTGTTGAGTAATGGTTAGCCACCAGTAATCCAGTAATACTGGTGAACAAGGTCTTCAATTCATGCGGTGCTGTTGAGTAATGGTTAGCCACCAGTAATCCAGTAATACTGGTGAACAAGGTCTCCCATTCATGTGGTGCTGTTGAGTAATGGTTAGCCACCAGTAATCCAGTAATACTGCTGAACAAGGTCTTCCATTCATGTGGTGCTGTTGAGTAATGGTTAGCCCCCAGTAATCCAGTAATACTGGTGAACAAGGTCTTCCATTCATGTGGTGCTGTTGAGTAATGGTTAGCCCCCAGAAATCCAGTAATACGGGTGAACATGGTCTCCCATTCATGTGCTGCTGTTGTGTAATGGTTAGCCCCCAGTAATCCAGTAATACTGGTGAACAAGGTCTTCCATTCATGTGCTGCTGTTGAGTAATGGTTAGCCCCCCGTAATCCAGTAATACTGGTGAACAAGGTCTTCCATTCATGTGGTGCTGTTGAGTAATGGCTAGCCCCCAGTAATCCAGTAATACTGGTGAACAAGGTCTTTCATTCATGTGGTGCTGTGGAGTAATGGTTAGCCCCCAGTAATCCAGTAATACTGGTGAACAAGGTCTCCCATTCATGTGGTGCTGTGGAGTAATGGTTAGCCCCCAGTAATCTAGTAATACTGGTGAACAAGGTCTCCCATTCATGTGGTGCTGTGGAGTAATGGTTAGCCCCCAGTAATACTGGTGAACAAGGTCTCCCATTCATGTGCTGCTGTTGAGTAATGGTTAGCCCCCAGTAATCCAATAATACTGGTGAACAAGGTCTCCCATTCATGTGGTGCTGTGGAGTAATGGTTAGCCCCCAGTAATCCAATAATACTGGTGAACAAGGTCTCCCATTCATGTGCTGCTGTTGAGTAATGGTTAGCCCCCAGTAATCCAATAATACTGGTGAACAAGGTCTCCCATTCATGTGCTGCTGTTGAGTAATGGTTAGCCCCCAGTAATCCAATAATACTGGTGAACAAGGTCTCCCATTCATGTGCTGCTGTTGAGTAATGGTTAGCCCCCAGTATTCCAGTAATACTGGTGAACAAGGTCTCCCATTCATTTGGTGCTGTGGAGTAATGGTTAGCCCCCAGTAATCCAGTAATACTGGTGAACAAGGTCTCCCATTGATGTGGTGCTGTGGAGTAATGGTTAGCCCCCAGTAATCCAGTAATACTGGTGAACAAGGTCTCCCATTCATGTGGTGCTGTTGAGTAATGGTTAGCCCCCAGTAATCCAGTAATACTGGTGCACAAGGTCTTCCATTCATGTGGTGCTGTGGAGTAATGGTAAGTCCCCAGTAATCCAGTAATACTGGTGAACAAGGTCTCCTATTCATGTGGTGCTGTGGAGTAATGGTTAGCCCCAAGTAATCCAGTACTACAGGTGAACATGGTCTCCCATTCATGTGGTGCTGTGGAGTAATGGTTAGCCCCCAGTAATCCAGTAATACTGGTGAACAAGTGTCTCCCATTCATGTGGTGCTGTGGAGTAATGGTTAGCCCCCAGTAATCCAGTAATACTAGTGAACAAGGTCTCCCATTCATGTGCTGCTGTTGAGTAATGGTTAGCCCCCAGTAATCCAGTAATACTGGTGAACAAGGTCTCCCATTCATGTGGTGCTGTGGAGTAATGGTTAGCCCCCAGTAATCCAGTAATACTGGTGAACAAGGTCTCCCATTCATGTGGTGCTGTAGGGTAATGGTTAGCCCCCAGTAATCCAGTAATACTGGTGAACAAGTGTCTCCCATTCATGTGGTGCTGTGGAGTAATGGTTAGCCCCCAGTAATCCAGTAATACTAGTGAACAAGGTCTCCCATTCATGTGCTGCCGTTGAGTAATGGTTAGCCCCCAGTAATCCAGTAATACTGGTGAACAAGGTCTCCCATTCATGTGCTGCTGTTGAGTAATGGTTAGCCCCCAGTAATCCAATAATACTGGTGAACAAGGTCTCCCATTCATGTGCTGCTGTTGAGTAATGGTTAGCCCCCAGTAATCCAATAATACTGGTGAACAAGGTCTCCCATTCATGTGCTGCTGTTGAGTAATGGTTAGCCCCCAGTATTCCAGTAATACGGGTGAACATGGTCTCCCATTCATGTGCTGCTGTTGAGTAATGGTTAGCCCCCAGTAATCCAGTAATACTGGTGAACAAGGTCTCCCATTCATGTGCTGCTGTAGGGTAATGGTTAGCCCCCAGTAATCCAGTAATACTGGTGAACAAGGTCTCCCATTCATGTGGTGCTGTAGGGTAATGGTTAGCCCCCAGTAATCCAGTAATACTGGTGAACAAGGTCTCCCATTCATGTGGTGCTGTTGAGTAATGGTTAGCCCCCAGTAATCCAGTAATACTGGTGAACAAGGTCTCCCATTCATGTGGTGCTGTGGAGTAATGGTTAGCCCCCAGTAATCCAGTAATACTGGTGAACAAGGTCTCCCATTCATGTGGTGCTGTTGAGTAATGGTTAGCCCCCAGTAATCCAGTAATACTGGCGAACAAGGTCTCCCATTCATGTGGTGCTGTTGAGTAATGGTTAGCCCCCAGTAATCCAGTAATACTGGTGAACAAGGTCTCCCATTCATGTGGTGCTGTTGAGTAATGGTTAGCATCCAGTAATCCAGAGATCGTGCATTCTATCCCAGCCAGTACCGAATTTGGATTAATCCTTGAAATATTTGAAAAATGAATTTCCAACCTGACCAGTCCCCCGAATGAATTAAAACCGATGTCACCTCGTTAAATTCTTACGGATGGCGGAAGGTTTAATTTATTAGTTCTACCCACGGAATAATATGGTCTGCTTCTACCACAAAAACACCGACTGTAATATATGGCCTAACATGTGCTTAAATGGCGTAAAACACCATTAAACAAACAAGCTGCTTGTTAAAATTCCCAGTCCAATATAGCGAGGATAAATAAACGCTAATTTACACTCTGATTCATTTCCGCGGGAACGTTGAATTACCTATATTCATGTCCACTATCATTGTACATTCTTAAATCACTTTGCGACGAATACGCGATTTTGCAATATTTGTCAACCGATTAAAGCTTACATGGTCAGTGTGTACATACCTTAAACATAAAGTATCCAAATATAACGTAACCTCTTTAAGTTCAATGTTCGCCAGTACGGCGAATACACAGACAGAAACCAGAATCTTTATATATATAATAATATGGAGAAATATTGAATTAAATGATGATATTTTATGACTCATACACACACTATATGTTATTTAGAGCCGTCCCAGAGAGAAAAAAAAGGATATATAGGCTTCACGTAACCTGACCTACTCTTACTAACGAAAATATGGCTATGGTTCTTTAACGTGCTCTTATGATAGACTCCGATGAACTGGACTATGACCATTACGTGGTCCGAGTATTAACTGTCATACCCATCCAACCCCTTCTCCAGGAAGGAAAACGGGGATGGCTGGGGTATGAAATAAACCTTAATTTCGGCTTTAAAAGTTTGCATATTGTTATCCGTTTTAAAGTTCTGCTAATATAAGCTTTACCATCGCTTAATGGAATTAAGGCGGGACCACGTAATGGCCACCCAGTTTGTTCCCATCCGATGAACGAGGCTCAGGAAAAATATCTTGCCCATGAACACACCGATGAAACTGAGTGGCCCTGCCACGCCAGGTGACTGCAAATATTAAACTATTGGTCAGTTTGTGAATATAAGACTAGTATTTATTTCTGCGTTTATTTATACCGGGTGTAGAAATCTGCTATGGGGTTTAACTGTCAGAAACGGCATCGTTTTCGACATACATTAACGTATAATGTATAACACAGTCAATGTGGTCGGCGATGATTTGTTCATCTCGCCAGTTTACTATGAGACAATGTAATTGTCGAGGATACCAGTCTGCGCAAATGGACGTTTCGTTCGTACCCTGGACGTTTTGTATCCTGGACTTGTATCCCCGACCTACTTCTTATGGGGTCTATGTTTCTCAACTTATTATTTTTTTCTAGATCTTGAAGTCGTGTTGTATAACTAAAAAGCTACTTCAGCCGGACTACCGTTTATGGCAAGCCGGTCGAAAAACTAGGATTAACGATCGATAAACTAGGTTTTTCGAACGTAAAACCAGGTTTATCGAATACTAACTTATATTTTCCAGCGAAAACATAGGATAACGGGCGTAAACCATAGTTTACGCTCGTGAACCCAGGTTTACGTTCGATAAACTAGGTTTCTCGATTGAACTAAGAATTTCGGTCGTTATCCTAAGTTCACGAGCGTAAACTATGGTTTACGGGCGTGAACCTGGGTTCACGAGCGTGAACCCTAGTTTACGACATGAACCTATGTTTACGACCGTGAACTTGGGTTTACGACCGTGAACATGGGTTTACGACCGTGAACATAGGTTCACGCTCGTGAACATAGGATAACGACCGAAAATCATAGATTTGTTCGAGAAACCTAGTTTATCGAACGTAAACCTAGGTTCACGTTCGAAAACTATGGTTCACGCTCGTAAACCCAAGTTCACGGTCGTAAAAGTAGGTTTACGTTCGTAAACTATGTTTCACGGTCGTAAACATAGGTTCACGTCCGTAAACTATGGTTCACGGTCGTAAACCTAGGTTTACGCTCGTGATTGTCTATGCTCGTAAATCACAGATACTGGTCCGAAAGCATAGTTACAAGTCGATAAACCCGGTGTTACGAACGTGAACCTATGTTTACGAGCGTGAACCTATGTTTACGAGCGTGAACCATAGTTTACGAGCGTAAACTATAGTTCACGGTTGTAAACCTATGTTTACGTCCGTAAACTATGGTTCACGCTCGTAAACATAGGTTCACGTTCGTAAACTATGGTTCACGGTCGTAAACCTACGTTTACGAGCGTGAACTATGGTTTACGGACGTTATTCTATGTTTTTGCTCGAAAGTATAGGTTAACATGCTTTTACGTTCGAAAAACCTAGTTTATCGATCGTTAATCCTAGTTTTTCGACCGTGAACCTGGGTTCACGTAATTATTGGACAATTGGCTTGCCATAACCGTTACCATAAACTTCCAAACACCTTTGCAAAATTGTATTATTGTAAACCTGATCTACTTTTAAAATACAAAAGTAATTTCAGAGCTCTTCTGCGACAAGGGCTCGTTTTAGTGAGGTGGCGTGGTGTTACGCGATCTCTTCCTACTTAGATATTTTGGGGTAAATTAGTCGTTTCGGTGGTCTGGTGTGAAAAGGTGGTACATGTTATGAACAAATGAATATGATTTTAAGATACACACGTTTTATAGCTTGAAATAGAGCCCTATGTGAATGGATTATCATGTTAATCCTTTATTTTCTGGCCAGTTATACATGTTCTCTGCACAGAATGGCATTTTGGGAGCCGGACCCCTTGTTAATATGTATACTTAGTAATATGGGTTTTCGATATTTGGGGTTTTAGGACTCTATACCAAACCATTTAAACACCATCCCAACACCTTGCCGACCCCCTGTGCCTTTAACGGTTTGTTTTCTTGTTGCTATTGGTTTCTGCAAAATCATTGAGTACATCCTTTGTCACTTTCTAGGCCTTTTGTTATATTAAATAATAATGTACGTGTTATACTGATATTGCCTATAAATGCTGCCTTGTTTGTTAGAGAATATAACCTGGCGGGGATATCTTTATTAACACTGTCCCGATAGGGTAAGAGTGAGGTTTGGTGCACACTATAACCTGGTTTAAGCCCCCAGCAACCTTTGATTTGTCACTGAACGATCAAAGGCGGTAGCCCTATTGTCAATCGTTTCATGTTTGTAATGTCATATCTTGCCTTTTATTCATCTTTGTAGTTGTTTGTTTCTGTGCATGTTTGTGGTTGACTGTGGTCCTTGAATGCTATATTTCCTGTTCGACTTTTATATCTACTTTTGATATTTAAAGATCACTGTGTGTCACAGATTTATAAACGTAAATGTTGTTGTTGTTGATGTTTTGTTGTTGTTTTATACAATACAAAACTGTCCATCACCTTTTGTAACACGTTTGCTCAATTTTATTTCAGAATATGTATTTTTGAATTGTTGAAGTCAAGTTGGAACCATATTGTATCAATATTAAGGAACGACAGCCGATGACAAGATGGCCTTTTTAACTGTGTTCAATAACTTATACACCAATGTCAAAGGAGGCAACGGTACCGACGACGAACCGTAAGTAGTCTTAAATAGAGTTAAATGTTTGAAGTATTTAATAGCAATTTAAAGATTATTATGTTCATAGTATGTAATTGCAATTCCGAGTTTAGTATGTACAACCATCTTCATGGTACGATTACACGATACACGTCAATTTTGAAGTATTTATCGGGAGAAACAATTGACATAACGATTTATTACCCAGTATTAATTAATTAAATATTAAAATTAGCTTAAAACGGCTTCCATATATTTAAATAAAAATTTACAAAACTGCGGAGCTGAACAGTTTTCTTTGTTATTCTACCATAAGTTTACAAACTGGTGCACTAGATTCAACAGAAAAGAGTTTTGCGCTGAATCATTCATATATTAATAATGATTTATCAAATATGCAAAACTGTAGGAAAATTAACGGGACGCCGAGAGGTTTAAACAGATCAAGATTGCCGAGTATCCGTATTATAAATAAACTGGATCAACTATTTAATATGTTATATTTCTTAGGACAAAATAAGTCAGTAATAAGACGCTTGAGTTAACTGTCATTGATTCTAAATCATACCTCACGATTAAAATAAGTTAAAATAGTATTCCACAAGAATATTAAATAAACACGAATGAAAGATTCATTTTATCCTATATGACAAATTTGAACAAATGAGTAACTAGCGACACAAATAAAAATACAATCAGTCGCTTCTTTTATTGCATGATGTCATATAACATGTATACAACATGTGCTAGTATGAATACAAACACATATAACATTATGAAACGGCCTACATGTGTATAACACGTTGATCTTTCATTTGCAGGGAAATATGGAAACATGTACAATTGTCCCGTTGCATATTGTGCTTCTTCTAATTTATGGAAGCATGTGTAACAACGACCGACCATCAGCTTTTCATTTTGTAGGTCATGTTCTTTATATTTCTTGAAAATATTACTAAAAAATAGTATAAAAGTCGAACAGGAAATGCAGCTTTCACAGAACACAGTAAATCCGGAAACACGCAAAATGACAAACATGAATGACAATATTAATCAGGAATAAAGGCATAGGACGTCACAAACACAAAAAAAATTGCCAATACAGCTACCGCCTTGGAACGGGCAGTGGTAAAAGGCCGCTGGGGTTTAAACCGGTTCTACACTTCTCAAAACTGCTAACTACACCGCTACGTTTTGGGTTATATATATCGATGGGTTGAATGTTTTTCAATAAAATAAAAAGGAAATACCAATTCAATCATTTTTACATCATTTCATTTTATTTTTTTCATGGGCAATGCTAGAACTAAACCACAATAAGCAATTACAAACGACCCATGTAAACACTAAAGTCACACTTTTATGAACAAGAAATGAAAAGTGTGACTTTAGTGTTTACATGGGTCGTTTGTAATTGCTTATTGTGGTTTAGTTCTAGCATTGCCCATGAAAAAAATAAAATGAAATGATGTAAAAATGATTGAATTGGTATTTCCTTTTTATTTTATTGAAAAACATTCAACCCATCGATATATATAACCCAAAACGTAGCGGTGTAGTTAGCAGTTTTGAGAAGTGTAGGGTGCACCAAACCTCGCACTTACCATACTGTCATCCCAATGAAATGGACAGTGTAAATAAAGAAATTCCCGCCATGAACTATTCTGTAACCAACAAGGCAGCATTAATAGGCAATATAAGTAAAACACAAAGATGCTCGTGTATATATAAATGCAATAAAGAAAACAATTGCCTAGAAAGCCACAAAGAAGGTACTCAATGACTTGGCAGAAGCCATAGCAACAAGAGAATAAAGCATTGAGGTCTCGACAAGACAAGAATGCAGACAAACATCAAACGTCACCGTCACAATTGTTTTAACTAGTTCGTCTTGATCCTTCCTTTCTAGGGAACCACACGCAACAACGATCGATCATCATCTGTTTCCCAATGCACATTGTGCTAATTCTAATTTAAGGAATCATGTAAAACAAAGACTGATCTTGATGAAGATAGACCATCAACTGTTTCACTAAGCACTCGTTCTCCTAGTTTAGAGAACCATGCTACACTGAGATCGATCAGCGAATGGTTCACTAGGCACTGTGTGTTCTTTTTATGTTAGGGAACCATACGTAACAAAGATCTACCATCAATTTTTTCTTTCTCCTTCCTTTTAGGGAACCATATTAAACAAAGATCGACCATAAACATGATAAACAGATTCCCTATGAACGTTATGCTCCTTCTACGTAGGGAACCATGTACAACAACGATTGGCCAACAATGTTTCACTAAGCACTATGTACACATTTTTTGTTAAGGAACTAGTATACTTACGATCGGCCATCAACTGTTTAATTTTTCGCATCTTGTTCATTCTTTTTCAGGGTAATATGTTTAACGAAGATCGACCACCAACTGTTTCATTTGGCACTTCTAGCTCCTTCGGTTAGTATATTTGAAAGTATACACTACTTGCGAACCCCATCCCATCCACCCCACACAAAACAGAACTAAACAACAATATAAAAGGGCCCTTTCATGGGTTTAATTTCTCATTCTTACAATTAATTCAAGAATTCAAGTAGATTTGTATTAGATTGATGAGCTTTTGCACTAATATTTTGTCCGTCGTTCATACGGTGGTATTCGTCGCTTATTATAATGCAGTTTTACACATGCATGTACCTTGTAGACCTCTATACAGTTTGAGCCTTTTATCTTGACTATATAATCAAGATATCTATATGGACTAATGTCGATTTCAATCTACTCATACTCATTTACCTGTATGGAACTTGGCCATTACATTCGTTGGATGAGGCTAAAATAATTAGCGCTTATCCGAGATGGTTGGCACTATAATAGACCAGCAAAATGTAAGTTCATATCCTCTAAAATTACATAATTGATATAACCACTTGAGCATTGACCACCTGTTTATTTTCTAAACATTTATTGCGCCAATTTCAGAGTGCCATGATAATGCTTATGGCATTCACGATTTCAAGAAAAAACAAATTCTTATCCTGCTTTCACGGGCGACCAGGAGCTGTGTTGTAAGTAATTTAATCATTAAATGTAGTTGTATTTACTTAATAATAGTATGCAAATAAGACAATTAAGCAAGTATGGATGATACGCTACATGTGTGCCCTTCAACATGTCACCATTGTATAGCTTATTGAAACTATTCTAGGCAGCAAATATATTCACACCGGTGATGCGCTATTACCACACATCCATACTATTTGTTTTTAATAAACAAGGATGAGTCTGTTAGCAGAAACCAGTATAGACAATTGAGATGCTTTAGAAGAAAGGTGGACATTTTACTAAAACCTTGTTCAATAATTTTGGTGTGAGTGTTCTTCATTATAATCTGCATTTATCACATGAATATAATAGTGCATTGAATGATATAAACTCATTTCATATATTTAGTTTTAATAATACAAGTGTTACATATAATGTTGGAAGGGTGATAGACGTCATTATTTAAGTGAATGGATGTCGAAATTTTTATTTAGATTGTTTTATTATCATGCTATTAAATGACATTAGGAACATATGATTATATTAGAACAAAACAAACATAATATTAAATTGTTGGCATATTTTTATGTCAAATAGAAGAAATATGTATTGTTTGTTTCTATGATCGTGGTTGTACTTCGGTTTAACACCGGAGCAATTTAGTTTCCTATAGTAGTGCATTTGGCTATAATATTTTGTAATAAAATGATTCTTAAATGAGTTCTTCCACCCCACCCAAAAGGCTCGCAAAAGTTAAAACAAATCATAAAAAGTAGATATAAAATCGAACAGAAAGCAGCATTCAATGACGACAGTCAACCACAAACATACACAGAAACAAACAACAACTATATAGAAGAATTAAATGAAAGATAAGACATCACAAACACAAAAGGGTTCACAATAGGCTACCGCATTGGAACGGTCAGCGGCAACAAATGTCGCTGGGGTTTAAACCAGGTTCTTCGGTGCACCAAACCCCACTCTTACCCTGTTGTCATCCCAATAAACGGGACAGTGTAAATAAAGATATTCCCGCAAGGTAATACTCTCTAACAAACAAGGCAGCATTATTAGGCAATATAAGTAAAACACATAAATGATCATGTATATATAATATTAAAAAAAGCCAAGAGACATCAAACGCTACCTACCGTCTATCAGGATTTAGGTAGCCGTCATCATAGGGTCAACAACCTGTCCGGTCATCGCACAATCAAAGAGGAAAGCATAGTGGCGAACTTTAAATGGATCAACCACTTAACATGCAGTGCGTTGCAAAATGATAAGGTCATAAGCTCTTTTGATAGACTTTTTAACTAAAAGTGAAAGTGATTATGACCAAGGATCTTACGAAGTTTATAAATCACATCATCATAGAAGTCAGGTTGCAGAAAAGTTTTTAAATTACTTTTACATGTTGAAAGTAGATCAGGGTTACGATAATTAAAGGTGTTTCGAAGTTTATGATAACGGTAGCCCTGCTTGAGTAGCTTTTTAGTTATACAAATATTACGACTATTAAAGGGACACACGGTAATCTTGATTTGTTTAAAACTAGCAGCGTCTCTTTCTGCATAAATTGCATTTGTTCAATCATTAATATTAATTATAAGATAATATAAAGCCAATCGCTTATACATATTACTAACTGTTAGTTATATTTTGAAACCTATAGTAGAATAACGAAAACTCAAACTTGTAGTCAAATATATGCAAGCAGGTTTAAAGTCAATATGATACTGGATTAATAAATTGAGACTCTAATTTTAATATTTGATTACACATTCAAGATTGCCATGTGTCCATGTAAAGCCCGCAACACGACTACAAGCTCTAGAAAATCGAATAGGTTGGGAAACATAGAACCCATAAGAAGTAGCTCGGGAACATCAACATCTAAATGAGGACAATTAACAATATCAAAATTAAAATCATCTCTCTTGTCATAGATTTTACTAATTATTTCGCCATTTGTAATAGAGAGTATCAGACATGTTAGATTAGTTGATTTGAAGTTCCTTAAGATAGATATTATTTTACCCCAGTTTTCACAAAGTGAAGTAGGCGCTATGTGGGAATCACGTTGTCCGTACCGCCGCGTCGCGTCCCGTTACACATTTTCAATACTTGAATATCCATATTTATTACAGAATTATGGCCCTTTATTTGACTTGGAATTTCTCACTCTATTAGGAACTTCATGTGGCTTTCATTTTAAAACTATTCATGGATTGTTATTACACTTGACATACAACACATGCTGATATGATGTGTCTCTGCATGATGATATGATGTGTCTCTGCATGATGATATGATGTGTCTCTGCATGATGATATGATGTGTCTCTGCATGATGATGATGTGTCTCTGCATGATGATATGATGTGTCTCTGCATGGTGATAAGATGTGTCTCTGCATGATGATATGATGCGTCTCTGCATGATGATATGATGCGTCTCTGCATGATGATATGATGTGTCTCCGCATGATGATATGATGTGTCTCTGCATGATGATATGATGCGTCTCTGCATGATGATATGATGCGTCTCTGCATGATGATATGATGCGTCTCTGCATGGTGATATGATGCGTCTCTGCATGATGATATGATGCGTCTCTGCATGATGATATGATGCGTCTCTGCATGATGATATGATGCGTCTCTGCATGATGATATGATGTGTCTCTGCATGATGATATGATGTGTCTCTGCATGATGATATGATGCGTCTCTGCATGATGATATGATGTGTCTCTGCATGATGATATGATGTGTCTCTGCATGATGACGATGTGTCTCTGCATGATGATATGATGTGTCTCTGCATGATGATGATGTGTCTCTGCATGATGATATGATGTGTCTCTGCATGCATGATGACGATGTGTCTCTGCATGATGATATGATGTGTCTCTGCATGATGATGATGTGTCTCTGCATGATGATATGATGCGTCTCTGCATGATGATATGATGCGTCTCTGCATGATGATGTGATGCGTCTCTGCATGATGATGTGATGCGTCTCTGCATGATGATATGATGCGTCTCTGCATGATGATGTGATGCGTCTCTGCATGATGATGTGATGTGTCTCTGCATGATGATATGATGTGTCTCTGCATGATGATGATGTGTCTCTGCATGATGATGATGTGTCTCTGCATGATGATATGATGTGTCTCTGCATGATGATATGATGTGTCTCTGCATGGTGATATGATGTGTCTCCGCATGGTGATATGATGTGTCTCCGCATGATGATATGATGTGTCTCCGCATGATGATATGATGTGTCTCCGCATGATGATATGATGTGTCTCTGCATGATGACGATGTGTCTCTGCATGATGATATGATGTGTCTCTGCATGGTGATATGATGTGCCCCTGCATGATGATATGATGTGTCTCTGCATGATGATATGATGTGTCTCTGCATGATGCTGATGCGTCTCTGCATGATGATATGATGTGTCTCTGCATGATGATATGATGTGTCTCTGCATGATGATGATGTGTCTCTGCCTGATGATATGATGTGTCTCTGCATGATGATATGATGTGTCTCTGCATGATGATATGATGCGTCTCTGCATGATGATATGATGTGTCTCTGCATGATGATATGATGCGTCTCTGCATGATGATATGATGCGTCTCCGCATGATGATATGATGTGTCTCCGCATGATGATATGATGTGTCTCCGCATGATGATATGATGTGTCTCTGCATGATGATATGATTTGTCTCTGCATGATGATATGATGTGTCTCTGCATGATGATATGATTTGTCTCTGCATGATGATATGATGTTTCTCTGCATTAATGATGATATGATGTGTCTCTGCATGATGATATGATGTGTCTCTGCATGATGATATGATGTGTCTCTGCATGATGATGATGTGTCTCTGCATGATGATATGATGTGTCTCTGCATGATGATATGATGGTCTCTGCATGATGATATGATGTGTCTCTGCATGATGATATGATGTGTCTCTGCATGGTGATATGATGTGTCTCTGCATGATGATATGATGTGTCTCTGCATGATGATATGATGTGTCTCTGCATGATGATAAGATGTGTCTCTGCATGATGATATGATGTGTCTCTGCATTAATGATTTCTCGAGTATGCAGGTGTGTTTTTCTACAGAATAATGGACCTTTGTTTTCTTAGATTTTTAAAAAAAAATTAACATATACCTTTTTGAAAATGTATTATTCTTCATTTTGCCCATACTCATCGGCTATAGCAAAACAGCTGGGGGTATTCATCACATTCAGTGATAGTGCTAGTTAACTATAGCAGAAAAGAAAGGATTGTTAATATTCACTATGTCATCCAGATACCGAGAGGTGTCATTAAGGCTTCCTTTACATCTGCCTTAGTATTGAATGAAGGACTCAACATGAAATCTCTTGCATAGCAATACAATAACAAACTGCGACAAGAGGTGCTCATTTCGTACCCTTAGGGATACCAACAATTGTTTATAAATGGTAGTTCCATACCTGACGAAACTATTATCTAATAGGAAAATGAGTGACTCACAAACTTTTTGACAAGTCCACTTAATGTAATTGTCTAAACTGCGGTTAGTAAAAAAACGCTTTAATAGCATTACAGGCCAAACATGTAGTTTTGTCTCTAGCCAATTTTTTTTGAATAAGAGCCATACGCTATTCTATGATAAGGTGAAGTGGTCAGGTTGTATCTAGTGTAGAGAATTCATACATACCTATAGATGAAACTTGACACTCGTTTCATTTTCATATACAATGAGATCTCATTTAAAAACTGTAACAATGAGAAATTTGGAAATCGTCAAACACGATAAATATAAAAAAATAAATATTGAAGTCTCGTTTAGATTGTTCATCAACTTTAGTGGACATGTTTGCTACCGTTCACTCACTCTATCGCCTGGTTGAGCAGAAATCAATATTTAACATGTCAACAGTACGAAACTTTGGTAAAAAAACAGCAACTTATGACGGTAAACATTGGACATTGAGGTATTTTCATAAAAATCGATACGAAGACGAGATTTTCTTACATCCTGATCCTTGTTGGTGCCCCATGTCATCAGTTGGTGTCGACCGCGTGAATGACATATAAATACTGCATACATTGTAATAACGTATTTTATTTTTATTCTTTATTTGTTTCCGACTTGTATTTTCTTTACAGTAATGTGCACCATGGAGATATATTCAGGCATATGTGCCTTCTATTTCTATACAGTTATATGCATCATGGAGATATATGTATCATGGAGATATAGTCAGGCATATGTGCATTCTATTTTCTATACAGTTATATGCATCATGGAGATATATTCAGGCACATGTGCCTTCTATTTTCTATACAGTTATATGCATCATGGAGATATATTAAGGCATATGTGCCTTCTATTTCCTATACAATAATATGCACCATGGAGATATATTCAGGCAAAGGTGCCTTCTGTTTTCTATAGAGTTATATGCATCATGAAGATATATTCAGGCATATGTGCCTTCTGTTTTCTATACAGTTATATGCATCCTCGAGATATATTCAGGCATATGTGCCTTCTTTTTTCTATACAGTTATATGCATCATGGAGATATATTCAGGCATATGTGCCTTCTGTTTTCTATACAGGTATGCGCATCATGGCGATATATTGAGGCATAGGTGCCTTCTATTTTTTATACAGTTATATGCATCATGGATATATACTTAGGCATATGTACGGTCTATTTCCTATATTCAGGCATATGTGCCTTCTGTTTTCGATACAGTTATATGCATCATGGAGACATATTCAGGCATATGTGCTTTCTATTGCGCATCATGGAGATATATCCAGGCATATATGCCTTCTGTTTTCTAAACAGTTATTCGTAACTTCAAAAACACATAACCAGACATCTTCCTAAAACAAAGCATTAAGAAAATACTAATATGGTTATGAAGTCTCTTCACATATCTAAACAGCAAGACGTTAGCTGTATGAAACGTCCTTGTGGAACATGACCATCAAGAAAACGCTATGTCGTATCGAAGGCCGATGCCTAAGATGCGTCATGGTGTTTCCTGATGAGATCTTTAAATTTGTAAAATTTTGTTTTTATATCACTGTTTAGCCCTATGGACATACTAGGGAAGTCCAACAGATTTTCATATGCGGCCGCCTGGGGCGCCATCGCATATTTGGCGGCCGATATGGTGTTTAACCAGACATTTGCCGTTCGGCTGGAAGGAAAAGCGTACGTTACAGGTAAGTTGTAATTGAACAAGAAAAATGTGAAACAAAGTAGAACAGGCTCGTCAGAACATTGGAACAGGAGCATATTTAATTTGAAATAAGTGGTTGTTGATTCTAAGGGATCCCCTTTTCAGCATCTTTTGACATACACACTAGCTTATGTTTAGTCTGTGTGTGTGACGGCTGTACAATTTCTCTCCGTCTACAAATAAGCATTGTTATTACTTACTGGCCTTTTGGACCATCAAGCCCAGTCTACAGGTAAGCATGTGCTAGGGAGCGTTAGAGGAGTAACATCTTATATTGCCTCTCGTGAACAGACTCAAAACCGAGTCTGCTACTTTTCCCTCTTGTTTGTGTTTTTTGCTTCCAATGGATCGCCTTTTCAGTATTTTATAGTCTAGTACCTAGCAATAATTTCTGAATTAAAGCTGTCCATTTTTTTTCTGCTGTTGCTTTAAAAAGAATTACAGTTTAGGCTATTTCTAGTAGGGCTTCGTTCAGCTAGGATTGCATTGACCTAATGTGTACAACTTTGAAAGTTATTTATTTAAAGATATCCTGCAAGATGCGGTACTTTCAATAAAAAGTTTACACACTAATTAATCGTTTTTCTAACACGCTGATAAAATATATTTGAAGTGAAAAACGGCATTAAATATAAGCATAAACATAACGACATACATATATCAATCTTTAAATAGAACACCTATATTTAGTGTTGAATTGTACATTGGTGCATTGGTTCACATCGCCGTTTTTAATGATGTTTTTCATCTCTGCTTGTTTCAGAGTTTTCAAAATGTAAAGCTTTGCTTATTTATGTCTGCGACACTTATTTTCACTGAACTCATTGTTTTATTGTTTCCTATAAGTTTGTGTGCGCATGCGTACGCCTACGCTCGTGCGCGTGCACGCGCGCTTGTGTGTGTGTAGCGGACATGGGAGTTGATGTGGTTGTTACTGTTTTTTGTTATAAAACACTAGTGTTTTTGTTCAATGCGGAGCGAAATAGCGTTTTTCCATGACTATGTATTAATTGTTCACTATCATATTTCAGCGGCTAACGGAATAATCTCAATGTTGATATACGGCGTGGATTACTTCCCTTTGTTTGCTGGTCTGTCCATCGACTCGGTCACTGGGAATCTCGTAGCAACGGCTTACGCTTGGATGCTGTTTAGTATTACCGTGTATAAAGAAACGGAATGCGAGTTGATATATGTAAGTTGGTAGTCTAGACCACCAAACCGAGGTTAAGTAAGATATATACCATTATCTATACTGATTATTATTGCTATATGTAAGTTGGTAGTCTAGACCACCAAACCGAGGTTACGTATTATATATGCCGTTATCTACACTGATTATTACTGCTATAATCCGAGGCTACACATTATATAGTTAGTCCGTTGTGAGTATTATTGCATCACATAAATGTGTATTTACAAATAGTTATCATTTACTGTGTACACCACGTGTTATTTTTAGGTTACACTATATGAATAGTAGAAAACAAATACAAAATAAAGAACACAAGAACATAAAATAATAATTAAACAATGATTAAAGATTGTATACTCATATATCTTGGAGTAGAGGATTGTGTATACCAAACGTATTATACGAGTCGGAGACTAATGATGAAACTGTTCTAACAGCAGATTCGCTCAAAGCTCAAAGCAGTTGCAGCTTCCGTAACATCTATAACATTTAATATGACACCAAGGCAGTTTAATTTTCACGTACTTCAAGCTTAGAATTCCCTAAGTATGTGAAATTCAAGAGCTGTCATTCGTTTGCTGTTTGCAAAAATGTACTACTTTTGGTGCACTTATGTTTGGTTTTTATAACACCATGTGTAAAGGAATTTTTTAATTAACTGTAAATTAAGTTCCGACGGAGCCATTAACACAAAGTCGTCTGCAGAAAGAAGTTTTACTACTTTAACATCGTTTCCTATTTCAACACATAGACTCAAATGTTTAACTTCAAACGCAAGATCATTGATAAAAGTAGAGAAAAGTGTAAAGTATCTATCTCACCTACAGGGCAGTTTGCTTATCCGTTAGAATTATTTTATCTACATAATTATATACATTTCTTCAGCAAGCAAGATTTATACTCAGGACCTGCCTAATAAACTCTGTCTAGGCTACCTCTCAATAAGTTTACCCATTCTTTCAGCAAGCAAGATTTATCCTCATCAAGCGGGACCGGTTAAACCTACTCTGTCTTGGCTTCCTCTCAATAAGTTTACCTATTCTTTCAGCAAGCGATATTTATGCTCATCCTGCGGGACCTGCCTAACAAACTCTGTCTTGGCTACCTCTCAGTAAGCTTACCTATTCTTTCAGCAAGCAAGACTTATCCTCATCCTGCGGGACCTGCCTAATATACTCTGTCTCGGCTACCTCTCAGTAAGCCTACCCGTTAGGACGATACATGCTTTCCGAAGAAAAACGGCAAAACTGCTGAGCTCGTCAGAGATGGTTTCAGTTTTAAATATAGAGAAGGATATCGAGTCATCACCAGAAGCTGAACATGTGAAGCAACTACTGATTCCTCCACCGGCACCGATGTGAGTTTTAAGCATGTGAAGCCTATCTTTCATGCAGCTTTTGTGCAATTACAGATTTACTATTGGAAATTTATCATGAACTTACTCAATCATACTTTGCATAAGGTGCCTTATCTTTTTGAGTTCTAAAATATCTCAATAATCTGTATTAGCTATTGTGACAGCTCTTTGTCCGTCGTCCTCGTCGTTCGTCGTCCTCCATTAACATTGGATTGAGCAGTTTAAAAGAATCTAACATTGAATGCACAAGTCAAGGTCATATTTTTAAGATTGCCTCTAGATCTCAGTCAACTTTTACTATTTTGACTATACGTGAATAAATTGTACTTGGCCGTCCTGAACAACAGAACGTTTCGAAACTGAAAGTAAATGTTTTAAGAAAAACAGTTTTATGTCCACACACAAATGTACAAATTCTGGTACATTGAGCAGGTATGTGTAATTTTTAATTTGAGTGGTGTTGAACCAACTGCACTATGTTCGACAGTCACTATATATTTCAAAGCATAATGCCTACTCTTCTTAAACATCCATGAAGTCTTACAGATGTTTATGATAGTATTGTCTAATTGCTGCATATCTAGATTCAGACTGTGTTAATTTCAACTGCAACAACAATAGCCATGTATGTGAGCAACGACAACAAACATTTAAAATCAAAGAAAATCCTTACTACGTGTTATGGCGCAATAATTATCCTACCGTGGCTTCAGCGGAGCTAACTGTGTAGTGACATTTTGAGTGTCTTTAAAAAAGCTTGACCCGAATCAACGTTTTTTTGAAAATGATAACTTAATCTCGGCAACCTTGTACATAATTTCAGTGGGGAAAAATGAAAGGTAGAAAAATTAACGGACAGATTGTGCTTTGGGAGAATCAATACATTTTCATCAACACTGCAGTTTGTATATGCACTTACCTATAATACAATATTAATGTTTGTGGTCTTCGTTTTGCCTAGAAGTATTGCAAGATCTATTAATCTGTATGACATAGCATTGCAGTCAGTTACATATCACCACACGTGTACATATCATCACACGTATAATGTAATGACAAGGGGTACTCGTTTTACATTTGTATTTCAGGCTATCATTATAGTGTGGAGGATGTCTTGTTCATTTACTAGTTATTTTGAAAAAAAAACAATTTAGTTTGTGTACATTGTGGACCTACGGCACCATTGCGTTTCAGTGCTGTTGTTTCTATATGACCATTGTGCTCGTTCTTGGGAAGATACCTAACTTCATCCATTACCTATTAATGACACTTTATTTGTAAATGTTTCAGGCCCCCACCAGACGGCATTCTTAAAAAAATAGGCAACGTCATAAAGGAGCTTGCCAGTAGTTGGATTTATCACAACAAACACAGTATGTACGAGTTACATTAACCATCTCAACAGCACAGCATGTACTATAATGTCCATGATTGTGCCGTTTCTACTGGAATATTTTAAATCCTGGTTACCGAATGTTTTTCGATCTATACCTGTGCCTGTTATAATCACACATGTTGCACATAGGAGATGCAAATTAAAGAGACAGGGGAAGTGGCTTGTTTTACATAACCATGAGCAAATACTATATATATGCTCGTACCAATGCTACATAATAATAAATACTGCAAAAGGCTTGGAAGCAACAACAACAAACAAGAGATAAAAGTAGCAGACTCGGTGTTATTGAGTCTGTTCATGAGCGGTACTTTTGGGTGCTACACCTCTCACGCCTCCTAGCACCGGCTTAAGCGATATTTTACTTTAAAGCCACAGACTGGGATAGATGATCCATAAGGACCAGTAAGTCATAACACTACTGTTATGTAGTCGAGGCAACTTTTACGCCGCCACACAGCACTAAACAAGCGCTAGTGTGAATGTCAATAAATACTGAAAAGGGGATCCCTTGGAAGCAACACACACAAACAAGAGATATAACTAGCAGACTCGGTTATATTGAGTCTGTTCATGAGAGATAATGTAAAGTGCAACATCTCTCACGCCTCCTAGGACCAGCTTAAGCGATATTCTACTTTAAAGTCACAAATACTGGGATTGATGATCCCAAAGGACCAATACATAATAACACTACGGATTTGTAGTCGGGGCATCTTTTTACCGCCACCACACAGCACTAAACAAACGCTAATGTGAATGTCAATAAATACGGAAAAGTGGATCCCCCGGAAGCAACAAACACAAACAAGAGGGAAAAGTAGTAGACTCGGTTTATTGAGTCTGTTCATCACAGGTAATGTTAGTGCAACACCTCTAAGAGATATTCTAAGACATACTTTGTTTCTTAATATATGAATATTCTTTTTCCAGATTTTCGATATTCTTCAAGGATATTATCGGTTATGATCATCGGAGTTATTTTGATATACAAGGTACCCAAGTTATGTACATATATTACTATTGGCAACTTCATTGTATTAAACAACATGAAACGGTGGCATATTCCGTCGACCGAAGCCTAGACCATAAACTATGAAATCTAACGATAGCAGCACATGTAAGAATAGGCATTAAGATTTCTCATTACGTTTTAAAGTTACTTAGTAGAGAGAGTATAGGCGTATAGGACGTATTAAAAAATAAAATTAAAAAAATAAAACATATGAACAACATCAACAATACACAATAATAAAGTATGTATACTGTGCGAACGCATTTAAAACATTTTGTTTATTACGTGAGCATACGGTGAGTGATGAAAACTCACCATAAACTCAGCATCTAATATAATGCATATGCACATATAAAACCCTATATATGGTGAGTTTGCATCTAATTTAATGTATTTGCGCATATAAAACCACAGTATATGATAATGTACGTGTGCATATAAAACCCCTGTATATGGTGAGTGCGCATCTAATATAATGTACGTGGGCATATAAAATCCCTATATAAGGTGAGAGCGCATCTAATATAATGTACATGCGCATATAAAACCCATGTATACGGTGAGTTTGATATTGTACGTTTGCATATAAAACTCCGGTATGCGGTGAGCGCGCATCTAATATAATGTACATGTGAATTTAACACCTCCACATAATGCGCGTGCGCATTTAAACCCTTATAAAACGTTCAGGCGCATAAACATATCGACATGCTATGCATATGCATTTAAAATCATGTTTGTATACTGTACGTGTGCATCTAATAAAATATTGATTTTGTACAATGTGTCTGCAAAAAAACTTGGTATTTTGTCTGTGTTCGCAGTTACGTATTTTCGTTTTACAAAACGTCTGTAAATTTCTAGACGACACTGGAGCTGATGGTGAATGTATTATCGCTACTGAAACTGGTTGAGCGTGGCTTCATAGAAACACTTGATGTGATTGGTTGGGAGTACAAGGACGGCGAAGAAGATTTTCTCGGGCCTCTCCGGGAATACACGTTCTTTACATATTACCTGGTAACAGCAGGCAGATGTAAGTATTATAGTGTTGCGTATATGCCGGATTTTGTTGAATGTATATTGTGATGCTACAATTCCCATTCTACTTTTATACCTATATTTTATAGATCTAGTATGACATCAATTTTTATTAATGTTGATATCCTTAAGACAATTTAGTGTGCATATTCGTTTAACTGTTTATGTCCAGTTTCAAACAAAAACTATGTACGAAAGTATGTACACAAGCCTAACAGACAATGTAGCATTCACAGGACACAGTCAACCAAAATACGCAAACAAAACAAACAACGATTATATGAGGAAATAGAATCAAAGTATGGCGACACCACATACATAAATGTGTTGGCAATAGGGGTACCACATTGGAACTGTCAAAAGGCCGCTGTGGGTTTAAACAAGGTTCTAGGGTACACCAAACTTCACCCTTACCCAACTTCCCCCGACGTCCAAGGAATCGAGTACAAGGCATCCATGCTATACAAATTACTCCACAAACAACAGTAATTACATCAAGTTTTGAATTTTGTTCAAGTTTGAGCTGTGATCTTTAAATGATGACAATTTTTTTTTTCAAAGAACTTCTTTCAGATATTGGTCATAATTTGAAATGCATGCAACAAAACAAAAGTTTAATTAATATCAGATTTAAACGACGAAACACAAATTTTCAAATGCCAAATAATACAGTTAACAGCATTTAAATACTTTAAAGTTTGATATTTATTGATATTATTGTGCTGAACATTTTCCAGTTTAATCTGTCCATGTATTTCATTAAGCTGTCATACAGAAATGTACAAAAGTTTATAAACGATGGGATAAAAAATAAAAGCGATAATAATGTTTTGCAAATCTTACCAATATTAAGCTTCTAAATACTGGTGTTCATGTTCTAAGTTCAAATATGGTCGGTCAGATATGGTCGGTCAGTGTCTCAGTAAAAACAGATCCACAAATCCCTAAACCAGGTTCTAGGATGTACCAAACCATACTCTTACCCTCTTGTCATCCCCTTGAAACGGGATAGGGTAAATAAGGAAATTCCCGGGAGGCCATATTATCTAACAAACAAGAAAGAAAAAAAAGGCGATATTAGTAAAACACTGAATATATATATATCAATCATCAAAAAGTAAGCCATTAAAAGAGTACGAGAGTGGACCTTTTAAAATGGCCGAACACGATACATACGAAATATTGCAGTCTCGGTTTGATTGAGACTGTTCATGAACGGTAGTGAAATATGCTTACTACCGCTCACGCCCCCTAGCCCCGGGTTGAGCAGAACTTAATATTCATCAACTCAATATTATATAATTTTAACCATCCCGAAGATACCATTAAAAGCCACGAAGTAAGTAAGTATTTACTGACTTGGCAGAAGTTAAAACAAGAAGACAATAAACCGTTACAGGTAGGACAAGTCCAGATTGAAGACACCCATTACATGCCACCTTTTCAGGATGTTTGACGATTGACGTCAACGTCGTCAAAACAACTGCTATGAGAAGACACGTGCTGAAAAAAAAGTATGAAGTTTAGATTAAAAGCTCATCAAAGTATATGACAGGTTGTCACGTTATAAGTCCAAACTAGGGCAATTAGTCCGTCAAAATAATTTAACCGGAATGCCATGACGAAGTAATTATTTCAGATATCGTCATAGTTTAAAGGATAAATACATGAATACGCAGTTTGCCAAGTATTTATCCCCGCCGTGATCAACGCTCGTTTGATGTTTACTAAATGTTCTAATTCTGATATAACCTGGTCCTTTGATGAGTTTAGATATAACATTGGAAAAATGTTATCTATAAGTTTGTTGTTTAGTAAAATGGCATACTTTATAACTTATTTTACTTATTGAACACGCGCAATTGAAGTTTGGGTAGCTTTAACACAACATTCTAATGGGACTTACAAGACCTATTAAATTATGTAATTGAGAAATAACATCATATATCCAGGGGGAACTTATTGTACCAAATCAAAATGTTTGGTAGGCGGGATTTGGCGGGAAAACATCGATACCAAGGTTGACCCGCGATTGCCATCTTTGTTGAAGTACAAAAAACTAGGTTATAATCTCGCATAATATAAACGGCGGAAAATATGGGGTTTTTTTCTTATAAAACATGTTATGTCTTACTTAACATGAAATTTTACGAATATTATGTTTAAAAAGGAAAAGTGGATGGGATATGGTCAAGTGAAAGTTTCAACCAAATGCATATTTAGAGACATGAGCATTGTCAACCATATAGTACATGACAGTAATACAACACTATTTATGTGAACATAAAGAAATATAAAAAGATCGCACAGGGAAAGTAGCATTCAAGGATCAGAAAGAATACTTATACGGCAGAAATTATGCCATTTATACACGAAAGAATTGATACAATTTTATTAAAAATTCTTTCGTTTTGTACGCGAAATAAATTGGTCTATACAATGAAATAGAATTAATAAAATAAGCCATTTTATCACATCATCCAAATTTCGAAGTACACCATTGTTAAAAATATAGATTTTCTTTATAGGCCATTGCCTTCAATACACACATGATACACATGTAAAGCATGCAGTCAAATTGAAACATGTGATATGATGAAACATTCGGACGAACAGTTTATTTGTTTTGTGATTTCAGACAAACAGTTCATTACTTACACGGTATATATACAGAAGTATAGGTTTATTATGCCAGACATCGTATTGAAAGGTTTACGCAGTATGTGGCGTCATTGAGCTTTAGCCGAGATATATCCCTATTCATTTGTATACTGAACACAACACAACTAAATACTAACAACTATAGACACATTTATCTTTATCAAACGGAGATATTAAGCAACTTTGACGTGTTTTATAAATTAAAGCATTCGGTAGAACGGAACGTAGCTTTGACCAACATAGCCGTGCTTAAAGTTTGTCTTGCAATTTGTTTAGCTTTTCAAATTGCGTCGTAACGTTTAGTTAGAGCTTGTCAATGTTTCTTGCCCGCGTCGGTCGACTTCTTGGCATTTTGGCGTGTTTCTTGTCTGCATAAATTGTCTACTCGCCATTATAACGTTTTCCTTGTCTGCATAAGTCATCTACTCGCCATTTTAGCGTTTTCCTTGTCAGCATTAGTCGTCTACTCGCCATTTTGGCATGTTTCTTGTCTTCATAAGTCGTCGTCTACTCGTCATTTTTAGACCGTGAGCCATACACGTTTTTGTTACCATCTCAAGGGACAAATTCTTACTAGTACCATGTTATTGAGTACCTTGCAGAGAAACAAAAATCCCATGAAAGCAGTGTGAACAAGGTAGCTGATTCCTGTTATTACAGTTATCTCCCCCTTTTAAGCAAAACTCTTGTTTCTTTAAAAAATAGTTTTCGCTGAAACTAGAAGAGCTACAGGTCTAATATTTTGCATGTGTTATACATTCAGGATCCTCTGCCAAGTATTTATAAAATGGTGACCCCAGGGTCAAATATGGCCCAGCCCCGGGGGTAACATTTTTTCATACAGTTATATAGGAAATCTTTAAAATAATTATTTTCTCTAAAACTTAAGAGCTAGAGGTCCCATATTATGCATGAAGCATAAGTTTATGGTCCACTAGCAAGTTTGTTAAAATGTTGACCCTGGGGTTATATCTGGCTCCGCCCCAGGGGTCATATATTTACATAGAGTCATATAGAAACATCTTTAAATCTCTTCTGTAAAAAAACAAGAGCCAGAGGTCTACTATTTTGCATATTGTACAAGCTTATGGATCACTACCACTTTTGTTTAAATCGTGACTCTGTGTCCAACTATGGCCCGGTTCTGGGGTTAAAGTTTTACAAAGAGTTATATAGGAAAGTTCTCTAAAAATATTCTTTTTCTGATACTACAAGGAGCTAAGGTCTAATACGATGCATGCAGCACAAGAGTATCGATCTCTACCAATTTATTTTGTTCAAATGGTGATCTTATGGTTAAATTTCTCCCGGTCCCGGGAGTCACATATTTACATAGAGTTATGTAGGAACGTCTGTAAACATCTTCTCTGAAACTACAAGAGCTAGAGGTGTAATAAGCTACATGTAGCTTAAGATTATTGTCCTGTACCAAATTATTTAAATGGTGTCCCTTGAATCAAGCCTGGAATCAAATTTGGCCCTGTCCCGTGGGTCACAATATAACATTGAATTATATAGGAAAACATATTTAAACTGCTCTCTGATACTTCAAAAGCTAAATAATAGTTCGCATGTATCATAAGCTTATGATCCTGTACCTAGTTTGTTCAAATGGGGTCAAATATGGCCACTACGGGGGTCACAGTTTTACAGATTTATATAAAGAAATTGTTGTTGTCTCTTAAAACATGAGAGCACCTTGAGACATGGCGAGTGGGTCTCTTGTTTATGGCTTGAAGTTGTACACTTTTCATAAATTCATTTCAAAAGTTTTAAACGAACTGAAATATATAGAGAATGTGACTTTTGATAAGGTATTCCATTATGAAGACTTAATCATATTTACAAATCGCATATTGAATAAATCCACGAACTAAAATCACAAAGTAGACCACTGCATTTTCGACAAATTGCAAAAAAAAAACAGAAAGAAAAGGCATTTTACGGTTTAACTGTTGATTTTTAGGTGTTTGATATACACATTTTAAAATAACCCGCCAAATTACGACAAAATTACACTACAAAACCAGTTTATCAAAACTCTATCCAGGTTTTCATCTCATATAATAATGCATATGTGTCGCTTAAAAATATATGTTTATTCATGGGTTTTTGTAATATTCTTAATTGAATAAGTGTAAAATGAATTATCCATTTTTGTTTTATTGTCTTGCTGGTTAAAGCTTTTTATATTGTATCTATAGAGTTTTGATTCTCAAACGATGTAAGTTATGTATCTAAATACCTCGTGGTCAGTAGGTTTAGAAACGATGTACATATGTTGTAAAATGTGGCTGTTGTTGGCGGGATGGCTACTTTAACTGCAGTAGCACCTGTATGTCGGATATAGCTTTCAGAGTAAACATCAGTAAACTAACCGTGATCACTAAATGTAATCTATCTCGATGCACTGGGTACCGATTCTTATCTGGAAGCGTTGATTTTTTTTATATCTTATATGTATGTTATATTGTCACATTAAGTTAAATTATTTAAATCAAATCTTGTTTGGAATTTAATGTGTCTGGTACCAAATTAATTGGGTAGGGTAGACCTTGGTTACTAAAAAAAGATACTTAAATTCTGTCCACTAGTTTTATTTTTATATGACTTTATATACCCTGGTCCAAAACTTTTTTTACAGAGTATATAAGGCTTGCAGGCATATTGCAACTCGACAACTTACTTGTAGATAAGAGAGACCGTTGTGAACCCAGCTTCTTGGATATAACTTTTATGACGGATTAACATTTTAGTTGTATGTATTTTAATGCAGTCATCCTGCTTGAGCGCATACAGCCTGTTGATGCAGTACAGGGGACTTTAAATTCAGACGACCCTGGTTCAAGCCTCACCGGAGCCAGTGAATTTAGTCGGTGTGTTCTTGGGCAAGACACTTTTACCCTCATCCGTCGGATGGGGACGTAAACCAGGCGATCCCGTGTATCGCTTGTTTTTTTCTCCCATCATGTTAAAGAAACATAGGTGTCTATTCGTCAGTAGGCCAAGTTCCTAAATGCCTATATATCCACACCCATCATCTTCGTCGATTCTTTATTCAGTAAACACAAAAATGGTTCGTGCAATTGCATATACTACTATTTTTACATTTCATATGCAGAATTCTTCATTGTGTTGTATATGGGTGGGGTACTTCAGTTGTAAAAATCCTTAAAATATGCATAAATTGTAATTGAAAAGTATTAAATTAGACAACTCTTAAGATTTTGCGTTGCAATATGCAATGTTTAATTGATGTATTTATGTGTAATACATAATGCAAATGTGTAATCATAATAAGTATTGCCATGACGCATACACCTAAAAAATACTTTTGTTAAAAAAAAAACACGTTAAACCGCACATGCCCTTTATCTAGAATCCTTTGGACTATGTGTCGTCTGTGCAATATATGTATATATCAGAACATGTTAATACTATTTATGTTTTCAGTTACTTTGAGGAAGGCTTATACTTCCAGTTTGGCATGTGTCTCAACTTATCAGGCTTACTGAACACATATGTGCAATGCCATGAACATTGCTTAGTACTTAATTTCATCAATATATCATAATAATCCCTTATTCCTATTATAATAGTATTTAAATCATGTAGAAAGGTTGTAAATTACTGATTCTTACAAGTTTACACATTTATTGCAAAAAATATTAACTAAACTAAATGCATAAAAATGTGTCAATAGTGGGTGGGGCAAATTGATTTCTAATTTGAAGCAAAATAGAGATTTTAAACTGAATTCAGTGCTAAAAAGAGCTTATTTACGCTTTATGTAACTCAATGAATTGTAAACTTAAGTGCAACTTTAAAAAGTACATCAATAATTATTCACACAAGCATGACATTCAAAAATGAACATCAAAAACTTATATGAAAGCGCTAAAGTTATAACCTATTAATGTTCGATTTTTTTTATATAAGCTACCTGTTCCAGATTGCTATCATGGAAAAACGTAATCTATATACATTGCTCTTTTCAAAAAGTGATGGTAGAATTTGTCCCTTGAGTTGGTAACAATATCGAAAATGTTGGGTCCTGGCTCAAGGCGTATTTGGCGTGTTTCTTGTCAGCATAAGTTGTCTACTCGCCATTTTAGCGTTTTCCTTGTCTGCATTAGTCATCTACTCGCCATTTTGGCGTGTTTGTTGTCTGCATAAGTTGTCTACTCTCTATTTCAGCTTGCTTCATCACGTCATTATCTCTTGCCTGCGTCAGTGGTCTACTCTCTATTTCAGCTTGCTTCATCACATCATTATATCTTGCCTGCGTCAGTGGTCTACTCTCTATTTCAGGTTGCTTCATCACGTCATCATCTCTTGCCTGACACTTTATTTCAGCTTGCTTCATCACGTCATTATCTCTTGCCTAAGTCAGTGGTCTACTCTCTATTTCAGCTTGCTTCATCACGTCATTATCTCTTGCCTGCGTCGGTGGTCTACTATCCATTTTACACATGCTGTCGTCGTACAGGTAATTCCTATCATTATATTGGTGTCACACGTCGCAATTAATTAAAAGCCGTTATAGCAGATTTGACGCGTGTGTAATGTTTATTAAAATATAATGCATGCACATCTTTTAATACGTAAATTGGATCTTAATATAACGTAATCTTAAGGTACCAACTTGTTATTCTGTTAATTTATTTATAATGTAGATTACGTTAAGTTTTGTAATCAAGCTCTCAATTCACTACATATGTTTCTGTCAAACAGAACTTTCAGTTGATGTGAACAATACGTCCGTTTTGTTTTTCTTTGTGACCGGGTGTTCTATAACATCATCTTTACAACAGACTGACTAGAGTACTATATCACAGTACTGATGGTACTATACAATATACAGTGTTTATATTACATTATTCTACTTCATTGCAGGACAAATCTGTTCGACCTGTACAAGGGAGATACCACACACATACCTCATAGGTCAACGAGGTCGAATGCTTCATTAATGGTAAATTTAATTTACACCTTGTTTTGCACATAACACACTGTCGCCTCCTGACCAGATTACACCAGACATGTGTAATTTATCGGGTGCGGAATTATGGGGTTGAGGTGAATATGTTCAATGTTGGGCGGGGTCGACATTCATTTTGGCAAACTATTGGAGGCTCTCTCTCTCTCTCTATATATATATATATAATTCGCGATAGTATCTTTATTAAGATTCCTGATACAGGTATATATGAAAGAAAAACATTTACAACATGCATGCATGCATATATTCCTGTATTCTGTTTTTCTTTCGATTATAGGTCGGTAGTATGCGTTACGCTGGCTATCAAGTTGGTTATATAGCTTGGGGTATGTATATTTCAAATAGTTGGCACAGTTGTTTTTATTTGGCTAATTTTGAAAACATATTTCATTTCAAGCACATCTCACATCCGATTCAATAGAGTACACTTATGAGGTCAATGTAATTAGAAAACAAAATTGGTTCAGATAACGACACTTAAAATTTGAAAGAAGAAAGAAATTAAAAGCTCTTTATATAGCATCTTAATAAAAAATGGATAGTGTAACGACTTAATTATTTTTATCAGAAAAATGTCTTTGTTATAGTACATATCTTTTTATAACTATGTGTTAGTACATATTTAAGGATATGATATGTATTTAGCAATGATGAAACAGTAAAGGCTGTAAAGCAACTCAAAACTGGCAAGAGCGCTGGTCCTGTCTATTTGTTAAACAAGTGTTTTGTTAATGGTGTAATTATTCGTTGCCTTTTTCGTTCAAGTTTATTTAATATTATTTTAAGAACAGGTATTGCAATATGTTTTGTATTGATCGTGTTCGGCGATTTTCAAGTTTCTCTTTTCATATTCTTTTTATACATCACAGTAGCGTTGCATGTGCAGTGTGGTGGCGGTAACACGTCTCCCCGTGTGCTTGCAATCAGAACTGTTATTAACCGATATATATTTACAGATATCGGTGGTACACTCTAAAATACTTTTGTTTTCTTACTATAATTATTTCAAATAGGTGTTTCCACTACTCCAGCCTTTTAATGATTCTGAGTATTGTTTAATCACACTTTGGACATGTTGCCTGTCATTGTTTTCTAGTTTAGGGCAAAGCATTTTACTAGAAACTTGGACCATACGCCGTTGGCAATGGACTGGTGTGAAAATACCTCGGTGAAGGTTCCATGTTCACCGTCATATGCATACCATCTTCGAGATGGCTATGTTTTAAATGATATAAGAACATTTTATGATAACTTGATTTGATAGTAATGATATAAATATTACGACACTCTTCATTTTGCTTTACGCTGATGATATAGTTATTTTTTCCTGAACCCCTAAAGGTTTTCAAAAGGGTTTTGATATGTCATATAAACTTTGCCAGAAACGGAAATTAAAAGTAAATGTAAACAAAACCAAAGTACTTATTTTAGAAAAGCAGGAATGTTACCTGGAAATTTAAAAAAGTTTTATGACGTTAATCTAGACAGTGTCATAACTGTTTCATACCTTAAAATGGTACTTTCAAAAATTGATCTTTGAGCGAAACATAAACGACCTTAGCTGGAAAAGCACAGAAGGCTATTTTCAAATTAAACACACTTTTTAATGAAATTTAGGTTCAGATATCTCTACATGCTCTATTAAACATAGGTAAGTGCTTTTCGACACAATTATTTTACCTATATTAACTTATTCCTTTGCAGTTTGAGGTTTTCATAATGCTCAGAATATTGAACGTATCCATATATATTTTACGTATAAAACTCAAAATTATTTTGCTTACGGTTTCCTAGATAGGTTTAATTTTACTAGCATTATATATTAAAGACTAATAAAGTATTGGTGTAACGGAATGAAAATACATAAATTGCAAATGTATGCACATGTATAACGCGTTAATGAATGATAGTTAACAATATCCTAATAAGGTGCCATGGGTCACTCTTGTTCATAAATTGTTATCCTCCATGGGCTTTCAAAATGTATGGCTTGATCAAGGCGTAGGTATTGTTGAAGCTTTCCTGCTTGGTATTAGCAATTCGTCCAGAGTGCATCTTGTAACTACCAGTTCTTTCTTAAATGTGTAAATATGGCAAAATTAAGAATTGTAATGACAAGGTTATTTGTTTCATAGCATTAAATCAGGTAGATGACATAGACCATGCATTATTCCCCTAGACGAAAGAAAATGTAATATTTGTAATCAAAAAATACTGATAAAGGTGATCCTTTGAGAGCAACAAACACAATTAAGAGAATAAAGCAGCAGACTCGGTTTTATTGAGTCTGTTCATGAGAAGTAATGAAAGTAGCAACACTTCTCACGCCCCCTAGCACCGGCTTAAGCGGTATTCTACTTCAAAGCCACCTAAATTGGGCTCGTTGGTCCCAAAGGACCAGTAAAAAATAACACTACTGATTCGTAGCACGGGGAGACTTTTTACAGCCGCCACACTGCACTAAACGAACGCTAGTGTGAATGTTAATAAATACTGATAAAGGTGATCCTTTGAGAGCAACAAACACAATTAAGAGAATAAAGCAGCAGACTCGGTTTTATTGAGTCTGTTCATGAGAAGTTATGAAAGAAGCAACACTTCTCACGCCCCCTAGCACCGGCTTAAGCGACTTAGTGACTTGGGTAAACCATACATAAACAAGTACTACTGGACAAAAACTAGTTTGATTAAAATATACAACTATTTAGTAGAAAAAATGAACATGTCATAAGACATTTAAGTATGTACGTATTCAAACATTTCATAACCTTTTTACCTAATGTAATTTATTCTGATATTTAAAATTAGTATAATATAACTGTTTAACAGTTGTTGTTCTAAATGTTGCTTGTACTTGTAGATGTGTATGCAAAAACTTTAAACTGTAATTACAACAGATGTAGTTATAGAATCATATTCTAAATGGTGTCATTATTTATTATTGTCATTAATTCAGCAAATAATAACTAAACAACTGTTCTGCATAGATGCGGTGAGCGCGGTAGGTATGGGAATGACCAATTCACTAAACCGCTGCATTTTGTGATACACTCCCACTGTTGGAATATTACTTATTTTCGAAACGTTTGAAACTCTTTGTAACATCATAACATAATGGCATGATCATCTTCTCCGCTTTTTTGTAAAATAGGAATATATACGTATGTATGTTGTTTTGGATTGAATAACAGATTTTATTTCATCGAGAAGTGTGATGACTTTATATTTTCACGAATGCTAAGCATGAGTGAAAATATTGAAGTTTGATCACTTTGAGATGAAATAAAATCTGTTATTCACGACAAAACAATACATTTTATTTTTATTTTATGCTTTATAATCAAAGTGTACTGCAGTATGCAGAAAAACAATTAAAATTAGACGACGTCATGGCTTAGTATGATAAAATTACTGTGTTTAATTCCCCATAACTTCTAAACTATCTAACCGATTTCAACAATCACCGACTCGTGTTCTTAGTTAAGTTATTTCCAATCCAATGATATATCTTTTATGACAAAAGGTAGTTTTTGAAAAAATTACCATCTGTCATTTTTCACTGTAAATGACAACAATTCTGAAATACTTGACCAGTTTTAAAAACTATAGCTCATTTTCTAAGTTAGACCATTTATAGTCGAATGATGTATATTAAACAGTTATTTCACTACTCAGCATAAAATAAATATGTACATATATGTATGTATGTATGTATGTATGTATCTGTGATAGGACAGATGTATGTATTACTGTTTGGTAATAGCGGTCTTTTGTTTGCCACTGAACGTTCCAAGGCGTTAACCCTATTGTCAATCATTTTATGTTTGTGATGTCATATACCCTGCCTGTAAGTGTTTCTATGTTCTGCTTTCCTTGAATGTTACATTTCCTGTTTGTTTGACTTTTATATGTACTCATATATCTACGTCTCAGTATAGAAATATGCCGAAACATGCGAATGATAAAAACGTGTTTGTGTGTTTGAAAAAGAAGTAAAAAACATTTCTTTAAAATGCTTCCTGACCTGAGGCGTGACTTTGTTTCAGAGTTCTTCCACCACAACAATGGCGTTACAGAGAAAATATGACACAAATACGTCTGCAAAGTCATTCTGGATTGTTTATGTATGAGTGGTAATACATATGTGTATGTCGTTATACATACGTATTCATGTCTAGATGGTAGTAAAGATGTTTGATTTCATTTGAATGATGGTTTAAGTATGTTTCAGCACATGTTAGGCTATGTATGCCAGTTTTTTAGTTTGTTGTTGGAGGTAGACCATCCACTTACACTGTCTCACTTTCTCACTTTACTTACACGCTGAGCTCCCAGTGGGAGTAAAACTGCATTTATGTCTATGTGATATTACCTGTATATGTGTTATTTTTCAGTAAAACTGTATTTATGTCTATGTGGTATTACAGGTATATGTGTTATTATTTCAGTTACACGTTGAGCTCCCAGTGGGAGTAAAACTGCATTTATGTCTATGTGATATAACATGTATATGTGTTATTCTTTCAGTTACACGTTGAGCTCCCAGTGGGAGTAAAACTGCATTTATGTCTATGTGATATTACATGTATATGTGTTATTCTTTCAGTAAAACTGTATTTATGTCTATGTGGTATTACAGGTATATGTGTTATTATTTCAGTAAAACTGTATTTATGTTTTTGTGGTATTACAGGTATATGTGTTATTATTTCAGTAAAACTGTATTTATGTTTGTGTGGTATTACAGGTATATGTGTTACTATTTCAGTAAAACTGTATTTATATCAATGTGGTATTACAGGTATATGTGTTATTATTTCAGTAAAACTGTAATTATGTTTGTGTGGTATTACAGGTATATGTGTTGTTATTTTAATTAAACTGTATTTATGTTTGTGTGGTATTACAGGTATATGTGTTATTATTTCAGTAAAACTGTATTTATGTTTGTGTGGTATTACAGGTATATGTGTTATTATTTCAGTAATACTGTATTTATGTGTGTGTGTGGTATTACAGGTATATGTGTTATTATTTCAGTAAAACTGTATTTATGTTTGTGTGGTATTACAGGTATATGTGTTATTATTTCAATTAAACTGTATTTATGTGTCTGTGGTATTACAGGTGTGTGTGTTATTATTTCAGTAAAACTGTATTTATGTTTGTGTGGTATTACAGGTATATGTGTTATTATTTCAGTAAAACTGTTTTTATGTTGGTGTGGTATTACAGGTATATGTGTTATTATTTCAGGACTTTTCATCCATTTTTTGATTCTGTTAATCGTGTCTTTGGCATGTGCAACCGTCATAACCATGATTCTTGAGGGATGGTACCAGTGGATTATAGACATTTTCCTTAATATCTGGTGAGCCTATTAAACTATATATGTAAAAACATCATCATTCACAATTCTGACTGTATATATATATATATATATATATATAATATCATGTTATATTATCTATATACGTATTTGTGTGTTTTACATGTAAAATGCGAGTCAAATGTTTTAATTTGTAGAGTTGAACATTATGAACTAAAGCATTTAGAGCATATTAATTTAAAGATAGGATATATACACTGCATAATAGTATCCATTACGTGGTCCCGCCTTAATTTCATTAAGCGATGGGAAAGCTTATATTAGCAGGATTTTATAACGGATATTTCGAAAATAAAACACGTTAAAAACATTTTTGCTGAAACAAAATGCGATAACATATTTGAATTTACCTATTAAATGTTTTAATTTTACAATATGTAATCTTTTTAAGCCGAATTAAGGTTTTATTTCATACCCCATCCAACCCCTTCTCCAAGAAGCGATAACGGGGTTTACAAGTTAATACTCGGACCACGTCATGACTACCAAGCCCTCATACAGTTGCTCATACTTATTTAAACAAATTATTACTCGATAAAATAGAGTATGTAAGGCAGGTGCCGAATGCGATAAATACAAAACATAATTATTGCTGTCTCGGGTTGAGCAAAACTCAATATTTAAAATGTCAGTAGTACAAACATTGGAGCCTTCCCAAAGATGGTATGCATATTACGGTGAACTTACGTTGTAATAGACAAAGTATACGAATTCAACGAACATGTAAGAATCCCGACGGAAGTCATGGAACGAGTCAAAATACCAGAAATAAGACTATGACATATGCCAAAAAGAAAGGTTAATGATCGTAAATACAAGACAAGTCCAATCATTCGCGTTTACCTGCGTAACACCTGTTAGAATCACATTACATGTACAGACGTACAACGATGTGACTATCACAAGCCCATTTTGCCCTTTTCTTATCAAAGATCACGGGTGTAAAAACATTCAATACACTTATAACGGGAACCAATTATGAGTGCCCACGAAATGTCATCATAAAGAGGATCTACAAGAATTGGCGATTATCATTTGCATATCATACTGCTCGTCGCGTGTCAATCTTGTGATAAATGTAAACGTTTTCTAAAATACTACGTCTTCTAATTTCCGGTTGTTGTTTTATTTCAGGCCAGTATTGCTGGTAACAATATTTGTAACTTTTGGCCAACTACTCGTTGCAAAGTTTATCTTCCTACAAGACCGTGGGGATGTTCTGGCGATAAATAACAGGTAGGTGGTTACACGAGGGCTGTAGATAATCGGTAGGATATAGATAATAGGTTTGTGGGGGATATTTGATATTTTATATGCAAAAAGGGTAGGTAACATGGTAATATAACGGCTGTAGATAATAGTTGGGTGACATGTTATAGTTAGGTGGTAATATGATGGTTACATACACTGCATGGGAGATGCTATTATGACTCTCAATTATAGGTAGGTAAAAAATAGAGTGGATACGTAGTGATATTAAGGTTGTGTGTATATATATCTAATATGAAGGTTGAGATATTGTATGACTGTGGATCATAACTAGATGGTAAAATATGACTGCAGATAAAGATAGTTAAAGCTATTATAGCTGTAGAATATAGGTAGGTATTATAAATGTATATAATAGGTTACATGTTATATTTTACAAGGCGTTAGGATGCATTTATACATAAATTATGCGTTTTACGAATCAATAACTGAAACAAATTGAAAACCAAATGTATAGTTTTAAGTCGTTTGAAACCGAAGGCAGTCGTTTATATTTAGTATAGTTCAGATTAAATACTAATAAGTATCGTGTCACACCTTCACTCTTTGAATTTGTAATGCTTTTGATTATTCATAATTACACAGAGTTAGAATATTATATAAGTATACATCAGTTATAAATGTAAGAAAAAATATTTTTAATCAAGACAGTGCATGTATATAATACAATTAATTTATATAAAAGGCACAACATAATTGGATTTCTTATTTCATTTCAGGAGGGTCTTATTTAGTTTTACTTTCTTCATGTTCTTCTACAATATCTTCATCGGTTTTATATCTTGCCTACTCCGAATTATCAAGTCTATCGTCATCGGTGCAATATTCCTATCTCGGTTAGACAACAGTGCTTTACCAAGGAGATTCCAAATGTTTGACCCAGGTTCGTAATTGGTGCTATTTGTATTCTAGCAAGACAACACGGAGTTGCCTAGTAAATTTCAGATGTTTGACCCAGGTTTGTAGTGGGTGCAGATTTCATTATAATAAGACAACATTTAGTTACCAATGAGATTTAAGATGTTTGACCCAGGTTCTTAATTGTAGCATTTTTTCATTCTAATAAGGCAAAGGCGCGTTAGCAAGGAAATCGCTATATTTAATCCAGGTTCGCTATTGATGCAGTTCATTCTAATAAGAAAACAGTGTGATCGAAGGAAATTCCAAATATTTGATACAGATTTGAAATTTGTGTAATTGGTTTCCATATTTGTCACGTTTCACTAATCAACTGACTTGTATAGCTTATTGATAGTAAGCCCTATACAAAAATCACTTGATATTGACAAAACAACTCCTCCAAAGCAATAATTCTCCATGAAAATCCATAAACTATATTATCTATTAAATGTACCTGTGGACGTTACAAGATTCTGACTTTAAAACATCATATGTTTTACTATAGTGATTTTGTTGTGCACGCCTGGCATCAAGTTGCTGCCATGTACATGACATACTATTTAATCTCTTCAATATTAAATATTGATTTATGAAATTAGATTGCACACTGAGTCGATACTCATTAGAAACTTGTTAGAAACTTGTTTCGAATAACTTGACTGAAATGCTTTTCTTATTGTTTTATTAACTCGTTTGTAAAAATAAGGAAAAGTTTGCATTTTGTCGTGAATTTTTAATTACTGTTTAATCAACACAGTTGAGAGAAAATATTGACTCCAAACTAACATATTCCAACAAAAGGTGTGTACTTATACTTTTTAAGATGTTTAATGAAATAAATCAATTAATTCACCAGGTTTTGCTGCCTATGTGGGGTTCATACATGTGGAATGTGCCCACACACATCCGGTTTTGGTAATGTTTCTGAGAATTCTCATGCTGGACTATAGTGAAAGACAGTCAAGAGTCGATACAACACAAGATACTATTGTAAATATGGAAGATACATGTGAGTAGAAGAGTAACACGGCCTTTAAGATTATAATAATATTTCATGGGTATCCGGTGAAGATAGGGAATTCCAACCCGAGGTATAAGTGTTTTTATCGGAACCGAGGCTCTGCACCGAGATTCTTTTTCTTGCATATCAGTGACATGTTGTGCTTTGACCCCGCTAGCTACTAACGTTTTGCATGTTTTCCTGCATACCGGATGTTGGCGCGCGTGAATTTTATCTCGACCCTAGGGTGAGATAGAAATATCTAGCCCCGGTAAAATGACGGATATCCTTGTCCGGTATGCAAGAAAAATATTTCTCTCATCTCTGTTCCCCCATAAACGGATCCCACTGTTCTTCTCTACTACTGATACACCACTGTTCAAGCCTCCACAATATCCAGCATTCTGCCTGTTTAATCTCACCTCACATCTACCCGATTTTTCTCTCATTCTCTCGGTTTCAGCAATTTACTCTCCCTGTCTTCCGCAAGTTGTGTCCTCTAAACCAATACCATTTCTTCACCATGACTACATAACCTTTAACATTAGTATTTTAGTTTGGCAGTAAGCACAATATTTTATTAGTGCCGTAATCTTTAGGTTATAGATACTGAGCAATAAAAGACGAGATATAAAATATATCCTCCTTTTAGACAGTTGTCTGCTCATATTTATCTTGTTTTGTACGTGTGTTCAGAATTTTTAAATAACAGGCTGCTAGACACAGACAGCGAATGGCATGACCTATGTTTAATTAAATACATTCTGTCCCAATAAAACCTAACTGAAAAGGGGATCCATTGGAAGCAACAAACACAAACAAGAGATAAAAGTAGCAGACTCGGTTTTATTGAGTCTGTTCATGAGAGGTAATGTAGGTATAACACCTTTCACTTCTCCTAGCACCGGCTTAAGCGATATCCTACGTTAAAGCTACAAAGACTGGGCTTGATAATCCCCAAGGACCAGTAAGTAATAACACTACAGATTTGTAGTCGGGGCAACTTTTTTACGGCCGCCACACAGCACTAAACAAACGCTAGAGCGAATGTCAATACATACTGAAAAGTGGATCCCTTGAAAGGAACAAACACAAACAAGTGATAAAAGTTGCAGACTCGGTATTATTGAATCTGTTCAGGAGAGGTAATATAAAGTGCAAACCCCATTTCAATTTATGTATGTAAACACATTAAAAACATAAACGATAATCAGTATTAACTGTATAACCAAATCGTCGGTAGCTCAGTGGATAAAGCCTTGGTATTAGACCTACAAGCTTCTGTCCCAAATGTGATAGTTCCCTGGTGGAGGCATGTCTGATTGGACAACTCACTCATCCTTCATCTTATCTCCCTCTGAGGTTGGCCATTATAACCTTATATATGTTTACGGAACGTTAAACCCCCATTTCATTTCATACTAGTTTTAACGATGCATCGCTCTTTTCTTAGCGCTCGCTTAGTAGAATTCTCAGTAGAATGGTCATTGAAGTATGGTGCCATTTGTTTTCAACTATGAAAGCGAATTTATTTTATAGTCTGTCTTGTAATTTTAGCTCGTCTTGGTACAACAACATAACGTGTTTATAATAGTCGTGTTTAACATAGCGTGTTTATAATTGTCCGATCTTTTTATATTTCTTTAGTTGATTTTTAACTTATCTATTTAAAACAAAATATCATTTTAACTGTCATCCAATTTAAAGTTTCCCTTGTTATTGTAGCTACTCAAAAGACAACCAAACGACCACCTGTCAATACCCGTGCGCGCACAAGATGGTTCCTTGCGTACACGTTGTATAACAATCCGTCGATTCGTACGTCGAGGAAATCCTATATAACATACTTAATAGAAATGCAGGAACGATTCGCCAACACATACAACCTTAATAAAACTGCAATGGGTAAACTTGCCAAAGAGATGAACAAATCCATGACACATATCGCCATGCCAGGGTTGAATGTACTTAACGGTGAACAGAATGAAGGTTTGAATCCAGCGCAGGTAAACTGGAATGCGTTATTTGGCATGCAGAAATTTATTGAAGCATTTCAAAAAGATCCGACGAATACAAACGGCAGTGCAAGGAAATTTGGCACTGATTTAGAAATGATGACTTTAGGCCAACACAATTCAAGTTTTGCTGAAGATGAGAAAACATTTGAAGAAAAGAACCCACTTAACGGGAGCATGACGGTACATGTTCAACAAACAGGTTCACTTTGGAAGAGAGCAGCAAACATGGCGACAAATAACATACACAACGATGAAAGGCTATAAAAAGTGACGAAAAACAAACATAAGGCAATGTTATCTGGTGACTCGCTCATACTTAACTGTGCGTCACACTGTACAACTTTACGTCAGTTACCTTTTGTTTATTTCTTACCTTCATTAAGCATTGTGTAGTGTACACATTGTACTTGTGTATTTATTAGATAGATATGTCGCTAGTAACTCCTCATTTTTAAACAAAACTCAAAGAATTAATGTCATATGATAATCGTAATCTTGCATTTATGTTTGTTTCAACTGAAGCAGTTCGAAACACATGAATAATCTTCATTCATTTTAATAATTCCAACAACTCATTTACATTTACAAGAACTGATAGACCATTTCGAAGTATAAACTATGAGTATATATTGCAATTTGTCAATGGAAAGCAGTGCAAGGACTCGAGCTGGAAAAGTACTGGTATATGTATATACTTCTATGTGAACTCATTACTAGTGACACACATGTATAACCCAATAACAGCGTGTGTGTGTGAGTGCGTGCGTGCGTGCGTGCGTGCGTGCGGTGTGGCTATAGCATATGTACTATTAATATAAAAACATAGATTATATTGTTTATCAGTATTATTACATGTATGCATATAGTACAAGCCCACCATTGATATACATATATGCATATACTATATATCAGTATTGATACAGACTATTAGACCAGTATTGATACATGATATACGATCCGTATTGATACAGGCTATTTGATCAGTATAAATACAGGCTCTACGATCAGTATTGATACAGACTGCTATATACTATATATCAGTATTGATACAGACTATAAGATCAGTACTGATACTGACCATAAGATAAGTACTGAGACAGACTATAAGATCAGTATTGATACGGACTATATTTATATCAGTATTGTTACAGACTATAATTATATCAGTATTGATACATACTATAAGATCAGTAATGATACAGACTGTAATTATATCAGTATCGATAAAGTCTATAAGATCAGTATTGATATTGACCATAAGATAAGTACTTAGACAGACTATAAGATCAGTATTGATACGGACTATAATTATATCAGTATTAATGCAGACTATAATTATATCAGTATTAATGCAGACTATAATTATATCAGTATTGAACATACTATAGGATCAGTATTGATACAGACTATAATTATATCAGTATTGATACAGTCTATTAGACCAGTATTAATACATGATATACCATCCGTTTTGATACAGGTTAAGAGATCAGTATAAATACAGGCTCTGCGATCAGTATTGATACAGACTGCTATATACTATATATCAGTGTTGATACAGACTGTAAGATCAGTACTGATATATCAGTATTGATACAGATTATTCGCTAAGTATATATACAGACTATAAGATCAGTATTGTATTGATACAGACTATACGATTTGTATTTATACAGACTACAAGATCGGTATTGATACAGACTATACGATTTGTATTTATACAGACTACAAGATCGGTATTGATACAGACTATACGATTTGTATTTATACAGACTACAAGATCGGTATTGATACAGACTTTATATCAGTATTGGTACATATCGGTATTGGTACAGGCTACACCTTCAGTATAGATACAGGCTTTAAGATCAGATTTGATACATACTATAATGTCAATATTGATACAGACAATAAGATCAGTACGGATACAGACTTTAAGATCAGTATTGATACGTAATGTAAGATCAATATTTATACAGAATTTAATATCAGTATGTATACAGAATATAAGATCAGTTTGGATACAGACTTTAAGAACAGTATTTTTTACAGACTTTAAGATCTGTTTTGATACATACTATAAGATCAGTATTTAGACGGACTAGTATTACAAAGGATTATTAGGAAAATATCAAAACTAAGGAACATCATTTGTTATAAATAAAGATTTATTTTCAGCACAGTAATATTAACTCTATTGTTTTACACTGACATCAAACAAATCAGAGACGTAGCCAGGCTCGATATTTGAACTGTTCTATAGTGGTTTGCTTATACAATTTATTTTTGAAAGTGATTAATGAAACATTTAAATTTTAAAAACTACAGTTAGACCGGTTCATTTCATTATTTTACTTATACTTAGTGCTTTTATATTGTTTATAAAAGGTGTTGTATATGCTTTTTTATCTTTTCTATATGAATACATACTGAAATGGGGACCAAGAATTGTAAAATATTGTACAAATGATATTAACTGTATACCTCAAAACAAGTATACTGTACTATAGGATGGACGTTAAAGTTCTGTTGACGAGTAACTGGCACCCTAACTTTACCAAATAACTGTGTATATACCTTGCAACTATGGAGATTACTGGAATACATATGCATATCCTATATTAGTCGTAATAATCTATATACACATGCACAAAATCACCATTGATATACATATGCATATCCTATATTGGTCATAATAATCCATATACATATGCACAAAATCACCATTGATGTACATATGCATATACTATTGCTTATATACTATTGCTTATATACAACATAAGACTATACTGGATACAGAAGTACTATATAGATAAGTAGGGTTGCATTATAGAAGATCTGTACTGCGTCAGAATATAAAATCGATAGAATACTATATATAATATCAGTTTTAATACATAGTTGATATATAACATAAAACCAGCATTATGGCTTTTTTTAATTCAAGTACACTATTGAAATATATAAAATATCAGGGTCATATGGTAAATGTTACTTTTATAACATGTGTGCCATATTTTTGCATTTATTGTAATGTATTATTTATATGGCGTGTAGTACATCATTCTTCTACATTTTTATAACATTTTCATTTTAGAGATTTTTATTGTTTAGGTTTAGTTCATTTTCAAAATCAATGTAACAATTTTGTTAATGTTTACTTTGTATTGTTAACTGTGCAGTTTTGTTGGGTCGACTTTTTATACCATGCTTTTATCTTTATCCGGTAGGAAGCAGATTGGTTATTTATCTCCACCGACTACTTTTCATAGCAACACATGACAACGGAAAGTTGTACGTCATTTTCCGTCAAGTTAAAAAATAAGTGAAACGGCCACCATTTTCTTTTTTTTACAACACCTAATTTCGAAGATCGTAACAATTTTACACGATTAAAATCTCAGTTCCACTTTAATTTTCGTCATCTTTAGCTGTATCGACTTTTAGAAAAAAATAATTATAACGAGCGTCATTGACTATAGACAGGTGCGTATTCGGTAAAGGGGGTAATATTGAACGCACCTTAGTCTGAAAAATAGCCTATATTTAAAAAGATCGACCATACCTGTTCAATTTCTTGATGTGAGTTTTGATGGCCCATCCTGGAATCATAGTATTCAACTTGGCAATATACAACCCCTGGTGTGTTAATGCTATTTTTATATTTTTTTATTTGGAAGCATCCATATGCAGCCATATTTAACGTCAAAATATTTTTTTTAAAAATGACTATCCCTATTTCTTATGTAAAATTATGTATACTTTTGGTGCTGTCTGATTTTAAAACACCAATATGGATAAATTTGATTTAATGTTTTGTTAAATAGTTTAATAGTTTGATTTTCATATAGAGAGTGAGGATAAAGTCTGATTAAACCCCTTTATTTTCACCACTAAATAGCTCAACATCTCGGATATTTGTAACTAATGAAAGGATGTGAAAGTTATGAATAGACAGAGAAATATCAGTTGTAATTAGTCGAAAGCGGTACCCAGAATAGTATGATAGTGGACCTTTGGAAACGGCCGAACTCGACACATACGAAATATTGCAGTCTCGGTTAAGTCTACCCTGAACTAGAAGTGTGTTCCGTGGAAACACTTACGTCGCCTACCATGTTCTTATTTCTAAGGCTAGGTTGCATGTAAGTCTTATAAAAGGGCACATTCCTTGAGTTGAGATGAAGATATGTGTGAAGTTTCATGAACATAGGTCAAATATTTTTAAATGTTTGACCAAGGTTAGGTTGCAACAAAAACGTTTGCTACACGTTGCTGGTTGCAGGTTAAAGCATGACGGACGGACGACAACGCCATGCTAAGCAGGCGACACAAAAACAAGTGTTCAGTTCTCATATAAACATATATATCATGTGGATGTTTTTATGCACTCTTAAACCCAATGAATTTTACTTAACCAAGTTAGACCCGTGACATTTGCTTTATCAGCGGAATAATGCTAAATACAGCAAAACATGTTTCGAGACATTAATGTCAATGATTGATGTACACTTCAAGATTGTCATGTCAGTGTCCCTTTAATTACAAAAAATCTATTTCAAAAGCTTGAATAAACGATAAATAGATTTATAGTTTTCCAGTTAATGGAAACTTTTTTTTTTACATAGATCATCCAGATGAAGGTTTTATCATTTTTATAATACAACTGAACTAAAGAATGAATAATACAATATTTTATTTATATTATATTTATAAACTAATTTAAACATCTATTAACTACAACAATAATGACATTTACTTCATACATGATTACTCACTTTAAATGGGGATGTCTGTCTCTAACCACAAAACAAAATCAACCGTCATATATGGCCTAACATGTGTTAAAATAATGTAAAACACCATTCAAACAAACAAACAAATTACTTAAATATTATGCCAGATATTGTATGGCAAACTAAGTGTTTTGAGTATGAATTTGGTGTGTGTTTTTAACAGCTTTACACATTATATAGCCTCTGTGAGAAATAATTATGTTCATTTTGGTTCTTTAACAAAAGCTCAGTTCTTGGGATTGCCTCACTGAAGTCCTACCCGATGGACACATCTCAAGCAGTATATGCAGTGATTAAGTATACACTCACTGTAACACACTGAAGTCCTACCAGACGGACACATCTCAAGCAGTATATGCAGTGATTAAGTATACACTGTAACACACTGAAGTCCTACCAGACGGACACATCTCAATAAGTATATGCAGTGATTAAGTATACACTGTAACACACTGAAGTCCTACCAGACGGACACATCTCAAGCAGTATATGCAGTGATTAAGTATACACTGTAACACACTGAAGTCCTACCAGACGGACACATCTCAATAAGTATATGCAGTGATTAAGTATACACTGTAACACACTGAAGTCATATCAGACGGACACATCTCAAGCAGTATATGCAGTGATTAAGTATACACTGTAACACACAAGGCCGAAGAAAAAATAACAGCGATTCTGATTAAGGCCTAATTAAATTAATATATTTCCTGGAGTTTAGAATCTTGCGATCACAGTAAAGACAACCTTTTTGGTTAAATCCACATGTCATTGGTATTTGAAAAAAAGGGCATCTCGAGACCAGATGATGTGTCTCTGAAATGAAAAAAAACTTTTAAAAAAGGACGTTGGTGAAAACTATATAAGCCATATGATATGCATGGAATTGCATATGAATTGACGTAGTATCCTGTTATTTTTAAAGGAAATTTAACTTGGGTTTGGTATATATAGGTAAATTGACATCACAGAGAAACGTTCACTTTGTACCATCAACTTTTATAGGTTTTGTTTGATAAATAGAATCTCACAAAATCATCGATTATTTATTAAAAGCTATAGCAAACATTATTTGATAATCGACAACCCGTCGCATTGTATCTTTTTGCCAACTCGTTTAATAAATTATATAATAAATCAGCACTCATGTAAGATCAGCTATTATATCCGCCTCGAAAAATAAATATTTAATTATTATGCTCACATTACCGTTAAAATCAACAAAATATTTTTTGAAGGATGTCATACATAGAATGAAATATGGAAATTTTCATATCGTGCCCTGTATCATCCTTCACCCAAATATCAGGTCTCGGGCAGACATTGACATCTCATGGCAATAAAGGATGTGATATGAAATGCCCATATATAATTCTCTATACATATAGTATATCTGTTTATATAAGCATGTTTTGGTTAGGCCAAAAAGAAAAATAGATGTGTGTTTACAGTTGCCTGACCGACCCTATTTTTAAATGACCTACCCTAAAGTTTCAGTATTGTTTTTTTCAATTTGTTGTGAAGGATGGTTTAATTATATAGCTTAACATCAAGGAAGTGAAATATTAACACCATTCTATATGTTCTTTAATCCACTGGGCACTGGTGTTATAACTATGCAAACTATTACTGAATGTTGTATGATATGTATACAGAGTTGAATGTTTTTATTTCATGTAAACAATGCAACGCTAATAAACTATTTAACTAATTAGTATAATGCACGTTAAACAAATGTCTTCTTGTTTAAAGTGTCCTATTATTTGTTACAGGAACGCATAATTAAAATGGGGTGGTCTTATATTAAGGTAAACCGACAGCATTCAGGGCTTTTTCTAGGTGTCCCACGGGGCCGTAAAATGGACTGTTCCCAATGCAAAATAGTGTCTTTTTTTCAAATCCCAATCTCAAAAAATTAAAAAATTACAATAATAATATATATATTTGTTTTTACATGTATGTTGTACTGATACATCCTTTATGTTACATACTAATCAATATCAGTGGTATGTTATTGATGTAATAGTGTTCCTAATAATACCTTTGAAGCTTTTACCTCGCCCTACTGAAATGTTGACGTAAACAATTCTCAATTGGCCATTTTATGGATGAAAATAAATCCCAATTTGGTCGTTTTACGATAGAAATTTCCAAATTTACAAGGGTCCTTTTTCTCAGAATACATGGGAAAAGCCCTGACATCACACAGAAACTTTCAACTTGTATCATCAACTTGTATCCATGGCTTTCTTTGATAATAGAATAAATAGGAAAAATAACACACACATTTTTTTTCTTTTTGGCCTTATAAAAGGCTTGTTAAAGTATCCGCCATTTTGAATATGAGTGTTTTGAGTGACAAAAAGGGGAGACCGTCTTTCAAAACGGTCTCAAAAATTGGTAGTCATGAATTTTGCCGAAGTTACTGATCTATCATTCATGTTAATTTAAGCCAAATTGGTAACGACCCATTTTTTGTGACCGTTTTGAGAAATCGGTAATTTTGGAGTTACAAAAAACTAAAAATTTACGATCTTCACAATTGAACCGCGATTTAGACTATGCTATATATGCCAAAAGTGGTCAAAACGAATTTTAGGAGGATATTTAACTTATAAACTTACTTAATTCATTGTCTATGTTATATTTACATTCAAAATTGGCTTAAACTTGTTAGCTTTTTTAAAAAGATAACTGTAATTCCGCGTAACAGCACGTGAGTACAAATTGGGACTACGTTGTATCAAAACACTTGATATTAAAAAGTGAGTTATGCAGTGTGTACAGCTGCGTCTAGCTTGGTAGTATTATACTATTTGATTTGTCTGGTTTAGCAAACATGTGCAACGAATGTGTCCAGTGTTTGTAGATGTGTTTGGTGACAAAGCCTCTAACACTTATTTAAGCCCCGCGTTGTTCCTATGGAAGCATATGGGCACTGCTCATCACGCCGAATTCATGTTTATGTGTCTTTTTTGTCATGCCCATATAAGGTGTTTGTCATTACACCTGAATTGTGGTGGCGTTTATTGAATAATGGAGTGGTCATAATATAATTTGCTGGTATTATCCACGGATAGTAAAGGATCATGGAGCCCAATCACTATGATTTTAATCCTTAACCCGCTACATATATATAAAATTGTCTGTTCTTTCTTTGAATTAAGACCATTCCATTTATGTGACAAAGGGGTGTTTTCGGGAAAATGACTTATCTGCAGCCGCCAGACATTGTAAACCCTGATCAGCCTGCGAGTTACTCTCAGTCTGATTTGGGTTTACAATGGACGTAAAGGTTATTATAGTCGTGCTTAGTTGGTTAAGGGTTAAAGGGACGGTAGCGCCACAGCCAAACAAGCTTTATTATTGAGTATGTTGAGAGTTCTGAAACAAATGGAAAAAGTGGAAGATTTATCAAAATCGGATGATAATCAAAAAGGATATGACCATTTGAAGGTTCTAAAACGGATATGGGAGCCGCAATTTTGAGAACTATGACGTCATAGTTCCAAATTACCATATATGGAATATTAATAAATAGCATTTAAAGCAAGTATAATCACTGCAAATGAATTCAAAATACTTTACTGGTCATATAAAGCATTATTGCCATTAAGTAAACATATTTTGCATACAGTTGCTGTAATTTTTCAGTAAATTTTCATATTTATAAATATTCCATATGTGGTCATTAGAGCTGTGATGGCATAGCTCTCAAAATGGCCGCTTCCATATCCGTTTCAACAGAATCTTCAAATGATCATATCTTCTTTGTTTATCATCCGATTTTGATAATTGTTTCATCTGTATTCAATTTTTTTATAACTCTCAATAATAAAGATGGATTGGCTGTGTTGCTACATTTCCCTTTAAGTCGGTGCTAGGGACGTTTGAGCTATTGCATCTTATATTACCTTTCATGGATAGACTCAATACAAACGAATCTTCTACTTATTCTCTTGTCTGTGTTTGTTGAGAAGACGGATTCCCTTTACTGTATTTACATGATTTATTTACACTTAATTTACATTATTATATTACTCTAAAGAAATTATGCAAGCGTAAAATATCTGCTGTGAGAAAACAGTATGGTATGTATGAAGGATTGGAAAAGCAAATTATGATATAGAATTATCCTTAAACACGTGTTTTACTTATGCCATGTTGAAGGTTTTGTCCTCATTGACATTATTGTCTATTTTAATAGGGCTTTACTTTAGTTTTCCTTTACTTTTATTATCTATAATTAGACAATTGAGTTTTGTATCCGTTTTACCGTCCGTCATTTTACAAATAACGAAACTTTGATATTTCTATCTCTAATAAATACTATTTGGGTCTTATTTAGCTTTTCACAGAATTGTATTACAATCCACATGGCCAATGGGTCTTAAAAACAACTCTGAAAGCTTTCAGATGGAAACAAGTCATAGTAAAGCGTTTAATTAAGTAGATGAACCATTTGCAAGCATCATATCCACTGGATCCAAATGATAATATTTATCAACAAAGAAATACTTCAAAAGACCCTTATATTGACATTGTTTTTTATAATTTCAATTCGAAATGTCTTAACCTAGGTTTCATGGTCGTAAACGTAATGGTAACATAAACAAATCACTTGTAACTATGTCAGTCGCTAATAAACATTATATTTTAAACAATTTGGACAGCACTCACTGCATTCACGTCTCACTTCTTTGTCCATCTCTTAACTTAATAAATACTAAAAAGTGGATCCCTTGGAAGCAACAAACACAAACAAGAGATAAAAGTAGCATACTCGGTTTTATTGAGTCTGTTCATGAGTTGATCAACGAGAAATATGTATGAATGTATTGCGTTAAAAGTCGATTTTAACAATATTTCAGTTAAATCACCACATCAGGGTTATATTGCCTATTGATGCTGCCTTGTTGGTTAGAGATTAGATCATGGCGGGTATTTCTTTATTTACACTGTCCTGTTTTAATGGGACGAAGTAGGGTTAGTGTGAGGTTTGGTGCACCCTGGAACCGGTTTAAACCCCCAGTGGCCTTTGTTGCCATTGACCGTTCCAAGGCGGTAGCCCTATTGTCAACCCTTTTGTGTTTTTGTTGTCGTTTGCATTTTTTATTACTTTTGCATTCTCGTTTGTCTGTTTGCGTGTTTGTTTTTGTGTTTTGTGGTTGACTGTCGTCGTTGAATGCTGCTTTTCCTGTCCGATATTTTTTATCTTTCTTTATAGTGCGCAATAGTGTAATACCACCCCGTAGACACATGACATGATAACCCTCCCAGTCACATTGTGTTGAATCTGGGCTGACCAGTCCTAGTACTTCCCTTTACATGCTAGCATCTAGCAAGGGAGATACTAAATACCATTTTTATCAAGTGTTTGGTATGAACCGGCCGGGGATTGAACCACGACCTCACACCTCACACATGCGAAACGGACGCTCTACCATTACACCACGGGAGCGGTAATGACTAGAAAGCAGACACAAACATATTCGTACAGATTCTTTATATAATATTGCTTCCATATTCCAAAGTTAACTCAACATTTCTTAAAAACAAATATATATTTTAAGTATGCTGTGTCCACGCATATATCTCAAAGGACAGCTTTCAATGCTGAGGTAGACGAACAAACTTTGAAATATGTCCCAAACTGTACAAAACACAGATGTATTTCTAATTCTAGTGATTGCACCTCTACAAACATCTACAAACATTTAGCTTCTTGTAATTGTGCCGTTAAAGATCATGTCAAACAATATTGCTAATGACAACTCTATGATTAATTTATTTTTATTAATCAAATATTCAGGAGACGTTATTGATAACATTTGCAATAAATACTGAAAATGTCATGTCTCAACATCAGTGCATATCATTTTTCAAACTGTATACATCCTTCCCACACACCTTATCAAATAATATCAGAAACACGCATTTGCTGTAGAAAACGCCACATGTTTGGCCTGAACAACATTAAATAATTATTTACTAACGGCAGTATAAATAATAACTATGTGTACTTGCCAAAATATTTGTAAAGCACCTATATTCCTATTAGATGTTTTAGTCAGATATGTAGACTGATAGTTCGTATCAACCAAAGGGTACAAATTGTGCACCTCTTGTCGCAGATTTATTTTTGTAATGCTTTGAAAGAGTTACATGTTGAGTATTTCACCAGATACTCAGGCAGATGTCATCGAAGCCTTTGCCTACACATCTCGGTAAATGGATCTGGGTCAGTGCAGGCAATGTGAGTGTGTCAGTGCAGGCAATGTGAGGGTGTCAGTACCGGCAATGTGAGGGTGTCAGTACCGGCAATGTGAGGATGTCAGTGCAGGCAATGTGAGGGTGTCAGTGCAGGCAATGTGAGTGTGTCAGTACCGGCAATGTGAGGGTGTCAGTTTAGGCAATGTGAGGGTGTCAGTACCGGCAATGTGAGGGTGTCAGTGCAGGCAATTTGAGGGTGTCAGTACCGGCAATGTGAGTGTGTCAGTACCGGCAATGTGAGGGTGTCAGTGCAGGCAATTTGAGGGTGTCAGTACCGGCAATGTGAGTGTGTCAGTACCGGCAATGTGAGTGTGTCAGTGCCGGCAATGTGAGTGTGTCAGTGCAGGCAATTTGAGGGTGTCAGTACCGGCAATGTGAGTGTGTCAGTACCGGCAATGTGAGTGTGTCAGTACCGGCAATGTGAGTGTGTCAGTACCGGCAATGTGAGTGTGTCAGTGCAGGCAATTTGAATGTGAGTGTGTCAGTGCAGGCAATTTGAGGGTGTCAGTACCGGCAATGTGAGGGTGTCAGTGCAGGCAATGTGAGTGTGTCAGTGCCGGCAATGTGAGTGTGTCAGTACCGGCAATGTGAGTGTGTCAGTACCGGCAATGTGAGGGTGTCAGTGCCGGCAATGTGAGTGTGTCAGTGCCGGCAATGTGAGTGTGTCAGTACCGGCAATGTGAGTGTGTCAGTACCGGCAATGTGAGGGTGTCAGTGCCGGCAATGTGAGGGTGTCCGTACCGGCAATGTGTCAGTACCGGCAATGTGAGGGTGTCAGTACCGGCAATGTGAGGGTGTCAGTACCGGCAATGTGAGGGTGTCAGTACCGGCAATGTGAGGGTGTCAGTGCAGGCAATGTGAGGGTGTCAGTACCGGCAATGTGAGGGTGTCAGTACCGGCAATGTGAGGGTGTCAGTGCAGGCAATGTGAGGGTGTCAGTGCAGGCAATGTGAGGGTGTCAGTACCGGCAATGTGAGGGTGTCAGTACCGGCAATGTGAGTGTGTCAGTGCAGTCAATGTGAGTGTGTCAGTACCGGCAATGTGAGGGTGTCAGTACCGGCAATGTGAGGGTGTCAGTTTAGGCAATGTGAGGGTGTCAGTACCGGCAATGTGAGTGTGTCAGTGCAGGCAATGTGAGGGTGTCAGTGCAGGCAATGTGAGGGTGTCAGTGCATGCAATGTGAGGGTGTCAGTACCGGCAATGTGAGGGTGTCAGTACAGCCAATGTGAGGGTGTCAGTACCGGCAATGTGAGGGTGTCAGTACCGGCAATGTGAGGGTGTCAGTGCAGGCAATGTGAGGGTGTCAGTGCATGCAATGTGAGGGTGTCAGTACCGGCAATGTGAGGGTGTCAGTACAGCCAATGTGAGGGTGTCAGTACCGGCAATGTGAGTGTGTCAGTGCAGTCAATTTGAGGGTGTTAGTGAGGAGGGTGTCAGTGCATGCACTGTGAGTGCGTCAGTGCAGGCAATGTGAGGGTGTCAGTACCGGCAATGTGAGTGTGTCAGTGCAGGCAATGTGAGGGTGTCAGTACCGGCAATGTGAGGGTGTCAGTACCGGCAATGTGAGTGTGTCAGTGCAGGCAATTTGAATGTGAGTGTGTCAGTGCAGGCAATTTGAGGGTGTCAGTACCGGCAATGTGAGGGTGTCAGTGCAGGCAATGTGAGTGTGTCAGTGCCGGCAATGTGAGTGTGTCAGTACCGGCAATGTGAGGGTGTCAGTGCCGGCAATGTGAGTGTGTCAGTGCCGGCAATGTGAGTGTGTCAGTACCGGCAATGTGAGTGTGTCAGTACCGGCAATGTGAGGGTGTCCGTACCGGCAATGTGAGGGTGCCGGCAATGTGAGGGTGTCAGTACCGGCAATGTGAGGGTGTCAGTACCGGCAATGTGAGGGTGTCAGTACCGGCAATGTGAGGGTGTCAGTACCGGCAATGTGAGGGTGTCAGTACCGGCAATGTGAGGGTGTCAGTGCAGGCAATGTGAGGGTGTCAGTACCGGCAATGTGAGGGTGTCAGTACCGGCAATGTGAGGGTGTCAGTGCAGGCAATGTGAGGGTGTCAGTGCAGGCAATGTGAGGGTGTCAGTACCGGCAATGTGAGGGTGTCAGTACCGGCAATGTGAGTGTGTCAGTGCAGTCAATGTGAGTGTGTCAGTACCGGCAATGTGAGGGTGTCAGTACCGGCAATGTGAGGGTGTCAGTTTAGGCAATGTGAGGGTGTCAGTACCGGCAATGTGAGTGTGTCAGTGCAGGCAATGTGAGGGTGTCAGTGCAGGCAATGTGAGGGTGTCAGTACCGGCAATGTGAGGGTGTCAGTACAGCCAATGTGAGGGTGTCAGTACCGGCAATGTGAGGGTGTCAGTACCGGCAATGTGAGGGTGTCAGTGCAGGCAATGTGAGGGTGTCAGTGCATGCAATGTGAGGGTGTCAGTACCGGCAATGTGAGGGTGTCAGTACAGCCAATGTGAGGGTGTCAGTACCGGCAATGTGAGTGTGTCAGTGCAGTCAATTTGAGGGTGTTAGTGAGGAGGGTGTCAGTGCATGCACTGTGAGTGCGTCAGTGCAGGCAATGTGAGGGTGTCAGTACCGGCAATGTGAGTGTGTCAGTGCAGGCAATGTGAGGGTGTCAGTACCGGCAATGTGAGGGTGTCAGTACCGGCAATGTGAGTGTGTCAGTGCAGGCAATGTGAGTGTGTCAGTGCAGGCAATGTGAGGGTGTCAGTACCGGCAATGTGAGGGTGTCAGTACCGGCAATGTGAGGGTGTCAGTGCAGGCAATGTGAGGGTGTCAGTGCAGGCAATGTGAGGGTGTCAGTACCGGCAATGTGAGGGTGTCAGTGCAGGCAATGTGAGGGTGTCAGTACCGGCAATGTGAGGGTGTCAGTACCGGCAATGTGAGTGTGTCAGTGCAGTCAATTTGAGGGTGTTAGTGAGGAGGGTGTCAGTGCATGCACTGTGAGTGCGTCAGTGCAGGCAATGTGAGGGTGTCAGTACCGGTAATGTGAGGGTGTCAGTACAGTCAATGTGAGGGTGTGGGTGCATGCAATGTGAGGGTGTCAGTACCGGCAATGTGAGGGTGTCAGTGCAGTCAATTTGAGGGTGTTAGTGAGGAGGGTGTCAGTGCATGCACTGTGAGTGCGTCAGTGCAGGCAATGTGAGGGTGTCAGTACCGGTAATGTGAGGGTGTCAGTGCAGGCAATGTAAGCTTGTCAGTGCAGACAATGCGAGGGTGTCAGTACCGGCAATGTGAGGGTGTCAGTGCAGTCAATGTGAGGGTGTCAGAGCAGTCAATGTGAGGGTGTCAGAGCAGTCAATGTGAGGGTGTCGGTACCGGCAATGTGATGGTTTCGGTACCGGCAGAGTGCAGTAAGGTTATCAGTGCAGTCAATGCGAGGGTATCAGTGCAGTCAATGTGAGGCTGTCAGTGCAGTCAAGGTGAAGGTGTTAGTACAAGCAATGTGAGCCTGTCAGTGCAGACAATGCAGGCAAGGTTAAAGAGCCAGTACATGCAATATGAGAGTGTGTTACCTAGGGCACGCAATGTGCACTTCATAAAAAAAAGAGATTTAATCAAAACTTAAATTGACTGAAATATCATTAAATTTCATGTGTGGGATTTAATAATTACATTTAAAGGTAGAATACAAGTTTACAACTACGTTTGTCTGTTTGCGTGTTTGTTTTTGTGTTTTGTGGTTGACTGTCATCCTTGAATGCTGCTTTCCCTGTCCGATATTGTTATCTTTCTTTTTTTGTTTTTGGCATTTAAGTGCATTTAATCGTAATTAAAAGTAGCGATACATCATGATGCACATTTAATGATAGCTTAAATCTAGCGGTGGCTGATGTCAGCATTGGCAGATGCCCGACAAGCATACAATTGTATAATTATTAACGACATTTTCGTCAACTATTTCCTGTATATATAAACAGTTACAGTTTTAGAGAGGAAGAGAGAGTACCTGTCTACAGTCAGTGAGTGAGAGCTACACGTTAGAGTTAGGGTCTTAAGAGATGCCCTCGGACTTTGCGTCCGTCGGCCATCTTATATCAATAATATGGATCGTTTAAGAAATTCGTTAGTTTAACTTTAAATTTACCTGGAGCTTGTTGTTAAATGATTCACTTTGATGCGTGCAGTAATAAAACAATATTGAATGTAGAAAGAACTTAAAGTTATTTATTTTAAATAGACATAATGAACTAGTATCACTTAAATATAAAAAAAAGAACAACAACAACAACAACAGATCTTAAAAATGTACAACAAAATCCTTGTTTTATATACAACAAAATCTTTGTTTACATTAGTCCAAATACACCATATTGCAATACAGTACAAAGACACATCGGTGTAGAGTGTCCTATAAAACAGTACAAAAACACATCGGTGTAGAGTGTCCTATAACACATTACAAAAAAACATCGGTGTAGAGTGTCCTATAAAACAGTACAAAAACACATCGGTGTAGAGTGTCCTAAAAAACAGTAAAAAAGAACATTTGCCAAAAGAAAGCAACCACCAATCATTCAAATATACAGGCACAAATATACAGGCACACAGAGTGGTTTAAAATATATGTAATTGTAATGTAAAGTCGAAATAAAAGACAAGTTTAATATACGAACAAATTATTGATATCAAAATGTTATATGTCTAAAACTTCACCACGCGATCACTTGGTTAGTATGAAGGCACCTTGAACTGTTTTGGTAAACAATATAATTTTATTTAAAAACTAAATTTAAATGAATTTTGAAAGTTTTGCGATACTAGTTAAATGCATAATGCAAATTGTATTAACGTTTCATTTCTATGGATCAAGATTACTCAGAAAAGATTACTAATATTTTAACTAAATCGAAACACAGAAATAAATTACTGTGACTCGAGTTATGACGTCAGTGGTTCGACCTTATCTGTCGAGAACGTTGAACACATTTTGGTTAAAACCATACACAGACTGGTTTCAAATGTTAACGTGCTCTTAATTATAAATACATATTTTACTCCACGATTCTAAAGCGTATTTTCTTTTGCATCTAAATTGGTATTATCATCACGTGCTCATCCCTACAATTTAATTAAACATATGACAAAAATCAGTGGGATAAACGTGTAGAGGTTTATGGCGCTGCTTAGGCAGCGCTATTGGTTGAATGTGTACAAAATGGCGGATCACAACATTTGACAGACGATATCGTGAGTCTATTTTGTTATTTTCTTCATTAATGAAGAAGTATTTCTTTTATTCATTGCGTCCATCAGTTTCGTCTTCATTGTTGTGGTTAGGTAGCAATTCAAAAAGTTATTGAAGGAAAAACCACGTCGGTGAAAACACATGCCTATATTTGTAATAATAATAATAATAATAATAATAATAATAATAAAGACTTTATTTGACGAGAGAACTCATTTGAAACTAGTCAATCTTCCATGAGGCCCTCAACAATATGTATTATACAATATTTACAAAGATATGCGATATACATTTAAATATTCATGCATACAGTAACGGAATATGTGTCCAAAACCGAGTTGCAAGACTTAGTCATTATTATAGGGTTTGGTTAATCCACTGTAAATACAATGTTTTTAAATGATTTACAATCTGGTTTCAGGGCAAACCATTCATGTCAAACTGCCCTTATAAAAATATTAGGTGACTGGATTGCAGCCATAGACAAAAATGAAATTGTCGGTACTATATTTCTTGATCTATCAAAGGCATACGTACATAGTGGGCATTCTGTATATGGTGCGGAAGTGAATTCCACACTTTAGAGCCTGAATAGGCAATCGATTTCCTGTAAATCTCACTATTCGGTCTGGGAGAATATAGTTGTAGATTTGAGGATGATCGTAAATTTCGCATATACATTTGAAGTAAGAGTAAACGTGTTTTTAAGATAAGCAGGAGCCTGATCATTAAATGTTTTAAACATAAGATTTGCTTTTTGATTTTTTTTGGAAAACTCTTTCGGGAAACATCATCCAACGAAGTGTGGTAAAAAGTTCAACAGATGGAGTTTCCAAATCTTTATCCAGGATAAGTCTTGCAGCTTTTTTTTTTAATCTTACAATTTTATCTTCCAGAGAAACATTACAATTTCCCCATATCACACAATAGTAATCTAAATGGGGTAAGATATAAGCATTGAAAAATAATTTACACATATATATAGAAAGGTAGATCTTTATGCAAGATAACAGATATAACAATGAATTACACTTTTTAAGATATTTATCAATTTGGCTATTCCAAGAGAGAGTGTCGATTGTAACACCTAGTAGTTTTCCTTCGTAACTACAGTTAATGGTTTCATCTTTGAATTGAATCGAAGGAGCATTATCATAAATATGATTTATTTTGTTCTTAGAAGAGGGATACATTATTTTTGTTTTTGCTGCATTGACAGACATGCGATTTGTATCGCACCAGGCGTTGACGTTAATAAGGTCATTATTGAAAGAATTTACAGCGCTGGCAAGAGATGAATTTGAAGTTGAAAGCATTGTATCGTCTGCAAAAATATCCGTGACTGTATTTTCAATAGATAACGGCAAGTCATTAATGTAGATTAAAAATAATAAGGGGCCTAATTCATATCCTTGCAGTACATCCGAGAAAATGGGTGAAGATTCTGAAGTTATACCAGAAACTTGAACTTGCTGATTTCTGTTATCTAGATATGATGAAAACCAGGAAACTGCAGAACTATCTAGTTTGTACATGTCCAACGTTTGGAGAAATATAGTGTGATCAACTAAATCAAATGCCTTTGATAGATCAAGAAATATAGTACCGACAATTTCATTTGTGTCTATGGCTGCAATCCAGTCATCTAATATGTTTATAAGGGCAGGTTGATAAGAATGGTTTGCCCTGAAACCAGATTGTCGTGAATAAAACAACTTATTTTCTTCAAGATGTCGTCTCAAATGTATACTAACACGACGTTCAAAATCAAGGAAATAATAGGAAGTATTGATATTGGTCTATAATTGGCTTCGTCATTTTTAGGACCCGTTTTATATACTCGGATTACTTTTGCTCTTTTGAATAATTGTGGATAGATATTAAAAATTTCGTAAAAATAGGGGCGATTACAGAAGCAGACATTTTTAGAAGTCTGGCTCTTATGTCGTTGGAACCGGTAGATTTGGTACTATCAAGAGATTTTAGTTGACTTCATACAAAGGACGGCGGTACCAGTGGGATATTAAATTTTGGAGAATTTCGCATTTTATCATCAATGAGATTTGCAAGTGGGACATTTGTGTAATTTGTGACAGGCGAGTTATTTGCTTGATACTTTTTAAAAACTGAGGAAAAGTGTTTATTAAATGTATTTGCTGCCAAATACGGATTTATTATAGGATTTCCGTCGTCATAATTGATTTTTAAATCAAGATAATTCATGTAAACTATTCCATAGTTGTTTCGGATTTCGCTTATTTCAATGTAATACTGTTGCTTAGCTACAATAATAAGAGTTTTAACATTCTGCCTCCATATCTTGCAATTTAATTTTTTAAGACTGAGTTGAACATTTCAAAAAATAAATCTAGGGAGTCGTCTGGATTATCATACACGTCAGCCATTGACCACGGTAGTTCGGAAACATCATTGATGATTCTAGTTTCGTCAAAATGTTCCATAGATCGAAAAATGATAGTTTTATGCATAGGACCTTTAACATACTTAGCTGAAACTTTAAACAAATAGGGTAATGATCGCATATTGAGTACATCGGAATAGTTACTTCAGATAAGTTCTGCGGCATATTCGAAAACGTATGATCTATCAATGTAAAATAATTAGTTGTTACCCTAGTGGGATTTGTAACCATCTGAGTGTGTTTACAAATTCCATGAGATCAAGCCTCATTATAGCATTCCTATCTGATTTTAATAAATCGAAATTAAAGTCACCAAGGTCAAGACATTCTTTTTCTTCTAAAAATGATTTCTCTAATGCAGTTAAGTAATTTTAAGCCAGTCAGCATTTGTTGAAGGTGGTCTGTACAAATTGCAAATAAGAAAATATGTTGTTTAGATTGTTGATTTCAAGTCATATAGATTCAACTGACATATGTCCAAGGTCCAATCTTTGTACACATAGTAAATCATCTCCGGCATAAATAATTAAGCCACCTCCATTTGTGATCTTATCTTTCCTAAATAGTTTGAAATTAACTAATCGATGTTCATTGTCCGAAACGTACCGTTCAGAAAGGTTTCACATAAGCATATAATATCAATATGTTGTTGTGATATAAGAAGTTTAATCTCATCCAGTTTAGGATAAAGATAATGAATATTAAAGTGAATTATATTCAGCCCCTTCTGTGTAAACCATGTGTCAAAAGTTGGATGTTGAATATATTTAGTAAAGTCATTAGCATAAACAGTAGCAATAGAATTGTCATTGTCATTTAATTTAGTAGTATGATAACTTGAAATACATTTAGAATTCAAGAGACTATTATTAGAATCACTCTGAGCACAATTATTATCAGAATACTAGGCCTCACGGTTTAAAATAGATCAGTCAATATTAACACAATGATCAGAACTAGAAATAATACAATTTACAGAACTAAAACAAGTACATTTTAAAGCGTTATATCTTCAGAACTAGAACAAGTACGTTTTAAATACATAATGTCATCATCCCTAAGCCGATTGGAACATTTAGCTTTACATTGTTCAGTTTGTAATAAGTGCACAGACTTGCATTTTAAAGACTTAGGATCATCAGCACTAGAACAAGTACATTTTAAAGACACAATGTCATCATCTCTATACTGATTAGCAAATTTAGTTTTACATTTATCAGTTTGTATTAATTTCACAGACTTATCGGATTGCCCCATGGAACCAGGTAATGTCTCCGTCTTTGTTTGTAAAAGGATGGTATTGGCATGTATATCTCCCTGTTGCCTCGAGCATTTCTCCTCCCTGCAAACCTCCCTGGACGAAAACTCGTGTCAATTTCAACACATTCATCTATGTGCGATGATGAAATACCGAGTACCATATTAAGAGTTTTCCTCATGCTAGTGCCTAACATTTTGCCACCCTTAGGATTTAAATGTAAGTTGTCACGGTACATTTTTGGGTCTGGCATTCCATTTTTAATAAAGTTACTGTCGTTGTCAAGGAAGTGATGGCCATTTTCTTTGCATATATCCTCTAGAGACGTATTCGTTTCTCTTATGATCTTGTTCACAACCTTTGTCGTTTCTTCTGGGAAGAATAGATGAAACAATAACCTTTGCCTCTGGATTGATGTTTTGAATTTTTGAATTTAGTTCGGCGTCAGATAAGTTGTTTGTCCCAACATGTAGAATAACAGCGTTAGTGTTTCTTAAATAGTCAGGATCTGATTCTGTCATTTTTATTATCGTATTTTCAATATTACGTATCAGGTTCTTTGTTCATATGGTTTTCATTTTGGGTAGACTTGAGCTTCTGTCGCTATTTACCATTTGCTCATTTTCTCTTGAATCCTCAGTAGAGTTGTTTGTCTGCGCCATAGATTTTCTTATTCGGTGTTTGCTATCAGATAATTCTTTGATAAGTGCTTCCTTAAGTTCATTGACTTCACGTGATATTTTTATTTCGATACTTTCCATTGCTATTTCAATTTTCGATTCTACACTGTCTGATGATACCCTTGCTTTCATTAACTGTTCAACTAACATGGTCTTCTCCTTTAAAATGATTTCATTTTGCTTCTTAAGCTTTGCGATATCTTGTTTGGATATCAAAAAGTCGGATGTTGCCTTGGAAAGAAAGGATGTAATGCGTGCCGAGGCACTTTCACTTTTCTCATTTTTTTTCATGTTGCTCGTTTAATTTTGATCTTGTTTTCACCTTTAACATCTTCTAACAGAGTTAGCATTCTCTCATTTCGCAGTTTAATAATTTTTTTGGAAAAGAAACTCTTTGAGAGTATGTTTCAATTCCTTATTTTCGATATTTTGTGTATCTATCTCTTCTTTATATGTATTCGCGTTCCATGTCCACCGCCATATGCATGCCATCTTCGGGATGGTTATAATGTTGTGCTGTTGATTTTATGAATATTGAGTTCTGCTCAACCCGGGGCTAGAGGGCGTGAGCGGTAGCTAGCATATTTCACTACCACTCATGAACAGTCTCAATCAAACCGAGACTGCAATATTTCGTATGTGTCGTGCTCGGCCGTTTCCAAAGGTCCATTATCATACTCTTTTTTTTCAACAGCGTCTTGTATCAGTTGCGGTGTATCTTGTGACTTCAAAGGATCGCAAGAACCTGTAGATATTGTAGATTCATTAGCGTCTAATATTCCTATAGAGTTGATTTCAATTGAATCGTCACCCTCTTTCACTTCTTCGCTTATTTCAGCTTCATCATTATCCTTAAGTAATACCTGATTTGTATGATCAACAGATGCTTGTGTTTCGGATAGAATTGATGTGTATGGTTCCTTAGCGAAAGTCAAATCGTTTACATTTGAGACATCACTAAGGTCATTTAGTGAACTTGATGCTGCATTTTTATTGCTTATATTCTCAGATTTGGTGATGCTACTGCTCACTTCTTTTGTATTTGGTGTACTACAAACCACTGACTTGAAAGGTTCCTTTATGAAAGTCTCATCATCGTTAATGTTATCAGATTCAGATACTCGATTAGGTTGAGAACTATTCAATGCGTTGGGTTTTTTCTTGATTCTAAAACTACGCAAACTATTTATCACTTCACTAAGATAAAATATTTGAAAGATTTCATTGAAGGTGTTTCATATGACAAGCTCTTTGGAGTTGCATGAGGAATCGTAGAATATGCATCACTTTCGATTTCTCCATTTTGTTGCTGCATTCAAGAAGTTAAACGTTCAGATAATAATTTGAAAACGTTTATTTTCCAATTCCAACAACTACTGCCTTGTAAAAATAAAGTTTTATTCTCATACAATGTTAGAACAACTCTCTTGTCATTTCCGTAGGCTGAGCCTCGATGCCCGTACCATTTTTATTGGTTTTAAATGAATAACGCTCGTTTAACAGTACCTTCAATTCATTGTATGCGTTTTCTGCTAGTATAGCAACTGTTATGACATCTGTCTTTAAAGAATATTTTATACTGTATAATATATCTTCATTGGGATATTAAGGTTATAAAATATTCCATCATTTGGGTCCACAACAGTATTTTGGTTTGGATTCATTTTTGTGTGGTGCTATCGTCCCTTTTATATAAAAGTGTCCTTTGCGTTCTTTTTCGGATGAGTTGGAAAGTCGCCATATGACCTTAGCTGTTGGTGCGACTATAAAATCCAATTCAATTCAATTCTTTTTCGGATGACGTCAGCGCGACTCTCTTAACCGTTTACTATGGAACGCCATGACTGTCTTATGATATTGCCGATTAATATATGCAGTGCATTTCCCTTTATATTCGGTATATCTTTCATGATATGCAGTGCATTTTTAATTATATGTGGTAAATAAATCTTTATATGTAGTAGAAAAGTATTGATATGCAGTAGATTTATCATTATATGCGATAGATAAGTCATTGCATGCAGTAGATAAACCATTATATGCGGTCCAGTTATCGTTATATGTAGTGCATTTATTACTATATGCAGTATGTTATCTAATATATGAGGTCCTTTGAACATTATATGAAGTACTTTTGTATTTATATGCAGTGCTTCTGTTGACTTTATATGTGGTACATATTATAATATACGTGGTGGATACGTCTTTATATTCGGTGGTTTCAACTGCATTATATTCAGTACAAACGGCTTTATACGTGGTGCATTTCGTATGATACGCAGTGCATTTTCTATTATATGCGGTGTTTTTTTCATTATGATGATGAGATCAATCGGAACACTCGTTTTTAAAGATGTTACGATTTAGACTGCTACAAAGCGTTTGAATATAAACGACTGCACATAGAACGCTGTCATTATCGATTGTTTAGACCTACAGCGATTGGCCAGTGTAATTAGAGGATTTCCAGTTTTATAAAGAGAACAAAAACTGTCTTACCTTTTTCAGTCCAAACCAAGACTGGATTCATTTTAATAATATAAAAAAAACACGAACTGTTGAATACAATTAGGTCAAACATAGACACGTTGACTAGATCGGCGTTAGAAAATGGCTTATGTTTTAATAACACCCCAGTCCCTTGGAAAATCTCGAAAACGCCCCTTGAACCCCGCTTCCCCGCCACCATCCCCTTCAACATATTTTCCTTCCACAGATATTGCGTGGAAAAGTTGAAATAGCCAACAACGTTGACACCGGAGTAGGGACTTCAGACAAAACTGGTATAATATCAACATAGGGGATTACCCTGAAAATAATCTCCTAGGGAGTGGATATAACAATAAATCGATTTTCCTTGGGTGAGCCCGTTGCTACTATATCCCTACCCCGGCGGGGGAAATAATTGATAGGTGCATAATTGTTTTGCGTGTATTCCCTCAGTACTTACTGATATCCTACTACTTTTTCCTTGATAGGACATTTGTAAAAGTGCATTAAAATCGAAGGGGGCAAGGGGAGTGGGTGTAAGGGGGTCGGGGTGGGTATGGAAGGTTTTGTTGTAAAATATTCCGAAAGTGGTCTGTTTGTAATAACGTTCAGAATAACGTTTCGCAATCAACATTTTAAAATTCGTCCGAAGAACGATTTGGAGTTCTCTTTATTCCTCCAAAAGGTCTTCCCAAACTCGTTAGAGTGCATCATTTTATCAGGGTTTTTATATAAACAAAGCCTGATTTCATTTTAAAAAATAATCTAGGAGTGCTTGTCCCAATACTCCCTAGAAACTTTGCATCTGTGGTCCTCAATTGATTGGGCCTACAACTTAAAATCGGCCAGGTACGCCACTGCTCAGTGGTGCATTTTGGGAGATTTCCCCAAAATGTTTAAATACAAAACGTTCTCTTATACCATCCCCATCCCACCTATTTTTATTGCATGTATGACCTTTTTTTGTTGCAGACAATGTGTACGCAGTTTCAAACTCATACATATTAGCTACACACATGTTTTTTAAGCATTTCTTTTATTATGTTGACGAGTCTATCTGATTAGTACTGAGCTACTTGCAATTATACAAAGTTTTATGTTGTATATTCTCCGGGGCGGGTGCGTGGATTTTGGGAGGGTGCGGTGGGGCATAACCAGGGGATTAGACAGAAACGAATTTCTGTTAAGCGGGAATACGCTATTCCAGATAATCTCCGTACTCACCATCCATGCCCCTGCTTTAAGAAATGCATTTTTAATCCCAGAAAGCACCCCTAGTTTAAAGCATCAACAGCAAAAATATATATATATACATTAGAAAAGTAAAGCGTTAAAAACCTTCAGACCCTGCCACGGAGCCACCTGGAAATATGTACAAAATACCACCCTAGATCCCCGGAAATTCATTTCCTACCTCCGCCCCATAAAGCAGTCTAAAAAGCGTTCACCTCAAGAAAATGTGCAGACTGCCCCCAAGATTTAAAAAAAAAAAACCTGAAAATACGTGGCTTACCACCTCCTAATAAAACAATGTATGGGGGAAAACGTAAAGATCTCCAGCCACCATACCCCGTTTTGTTTTTATTCGTTAACCCCCTCATTCCCCCCCCCCCCCCCCCCCCCAACACACACCACCACATCCTCACCGCTGCCCTTGCAAGAAAAACAACACCTCTCTTACCACATTCTCACAAACCAGGAAAATACCACCCCTTTGGGGGCGGGGTGTGTGGATGTATTTTGTTCACAACCCACCGGAAGCCACCAGCCCATTCTTTCCTTATAAGGACACCGGGTACAGAACTTGGTATTGTACGTACCAACATGGGGGACTATCCTTGGGAATAAGAGTGATTGTGTATTTAGCGCCTACACTTCCTCAGTAATGTGTGCATTTTTTATATACTTTCCGGCGAAATAGTGGATTAAATCCTATATTCACTCCAAAGAAACAAATATTCTCTATTTATTCACTCCAAATCAACAAATATCCTCTATTTATGTATGTCACGCGCGTGCATTGTGTAATCAATATTGAGAAAAAGCCCAACTTGCCATATCGTTTTATAGAACATAGATTAGACGAGATGCTTGACCATGATCGCAGTTGGAATGCACTTTACGTGAGCGATTTTTTCGGTCGATGAAATCGGCGTTTTGCTCCTCCTTGTTTGAGTGAAACGGGACCTACGCAGTGAAGCAGTCTAGTTAGATTTCCGATAAAATCGTAACATCTTAAAAAACGAGTGTTCCGATTGATCTCATCATCATTGATCTCATCATCATAATGAAAAAAGCCACCGCATATAATAGAAAATGCACTGCATATCATAAGAAATGCACCACGTATAAAGCCGTTTGTACCGAATATAATGCAATTGAAACCACCGAATATAAAGACGTATCCACCACGTATATTAGAATATGTACTACATATAAAGTCAACAGAAGCACTGCATAAAAATACAAACGTACTTCATATAAGGTTCAAAGGACCTCATATATTAGATAAACTACTGCATATAGTAATAAATGCACTACATATAACGATAACTGGACCGCATATAATGGTTTATCTACTGCATACAATGACTTATCTATCGCATATAATGATAAATCTACTGCATATAAATACTTATCTACCACATATAAAGATTTATTTACCACATATAATTAAAAATGCACTGCATATCATGAAAGATCTACCAATAATAAAGGGAAATACACTGCATATATTAATCGGCATCATCATAAGACAGTCATGGCGTTCCATAGTTTACGCTAGTTACGTTGTGTGGGTGGGGTACCTATTTTAAGATTATCGATTCTTATTTACGTTAAATGTGTCATGGTTCATAAATAATTACAAACAGTTGCATCATCGCATTATATATTATTTATTTCTCGTTTGTTTTAACTTACTCTCACAAAACGTTAACGTGATATAGCGTGATATAGCTGTATAATAAACAAATTTCCAGTTCAACTTTGTACGCCACGAAAAGTAATCGTTTGTTATAGTGTTTAAAGAGCAATTACCGATTTTTATACAAATAGCAAATATTACGCAAGTAGTAGCATTTATTTAATAGCCTAGTTGTCATATTACGTTTATCGTCGATAACTTCGTGTGTACGACACAAATAGGTTCATGGAGTTGACTGTACGACAAAAAGGTTTAATGTGCTAATGATTTCAGTTCATATGTGTTTATTTCTGGTGTCACAATCTGTTGAGTTACAAGAAGAACAATCCACGCTGTCCTTATACCGAAGATTTAAAAGGAAAGGGACTGTTTTGTATTCTCGAAGACAGAGACCGGTGAAGACAATATGCACTATGTTATGAATGTAATGATGACACACAGAAAATGATCAATTTTTAAAAGAACCTTGGATATTAAAATACATGGGCGTGTTGCAGCATACGTAAATTGTTAATGTTTAGTAACAAGCTTGAAGGGCTGCTTGAAAGCCCGGTACTGCATGTGCACTGACTACACTCACTTAATCGAAGCTTTAATAAAGAAAGAGTTTTTGAATTGTTCTTTGTTACATTGTTTCTCTTAAAACAGTATTGATTGTCACTGATATTGATTGCTTCGTAGTATTTTGTGTTGCTTTTATAATACGTTTCGGTATGGCTGGCATTGAACACTCCAGAGGGGGTATTGCATGTACCAAACTTCCGACCACTTCCTAGTAGAACACAAGTCAGTTCTCTCCGTTCGTATTGGGAAGGTAGGTCCAGCTCTACCAGCATCATTAACACGCACATTCCCCCCATGGTCTTGTAGTCCCCGGAGATAAATTTAGTAGCCTGGTTTTGAATATGGTCCTGCACATTGATGTCTTGGAGAGGTAGGAATCCCAAACAATCGAGGCATGTTCTATCACTGATGTACGCATGTTTTGGGCCTGACTCTGATAGACCTTCTGAAGAAGCATACTATGGAGTTTGCTTTCTTGGCAACTGTTTTAATATGGAGTCCACTCTTGAGTTCCATTTGCTGGTGCTGAATCGCATGCCCTATTTTTCTAGAGAGAATACGCCGTCCAGTAGTAATTTGTGGCTAACTACAGGTACGTCTGATAGGTCTGTACAAAAGTCAATCATCAGCAAATAGTCGTACTTGGGAGTTTACAGTATCAGACAAGGACGTTGATAGGACATAAAAATAAAAATATTGCACTGAGGTACTACTGATAGTACAGGAGCAGGAGTAGAAAACTCACTCTTACAAACTTCTGTCATGTGTCTCTTTGTGAGTAAAGCTTTGTGTAGTAGCTCGCTGTGTGCTGTGGATTCGGGATACGAAAGAGCAATGTGTCAAAGGTTTCTAACACCGGACACCATGTGTTTACCCACGGATATTGTCTTCATATATTGTTTTGATGTTTTCTTACTTTACGTATATTGTTTTGATGTTTTCTGACTTTATGTATAAATCTTGTAGTGATTGTGATCATTGTTTTATTCAGATAAGACAATTGGAAGTGGTCAGATTTGCATAATTTAAACTAATTAAAGAAACAAATCAATTAAAAACATAAATTGGGAGATTGTCTTTATTGTTATGTCTGGTACTCATCTGCTTTTATTACCGCACAATGCAACGAAAATACGCCAAATATTGAGAGTTTGCTAGTTAGGTATGAGCACCTAGATGGCTTATTTATTTACGAAAGTGGTGCAGGCATATATTGTTACCATTGTCCGTCCGAAAGTACGTCATGTCTGTACGTCCCGGTTTTACATTCAAGTTTTTTATTAAGTCAATTTCTCAGATACCAAATGCCGTACAGTTATCAAACTTCATACACACTTACATCTATATGGCAGCAATATGTTACTACCCAAATCAGGTCAATATAAATGACCTTGACCTACTTTTTACTCTATTAATTTACATCAACGTTTTTCATTCAAGTTGTTCACATCAAAGTTTTTTATTAAGTCCATTTCTCCAACACCAGATGCCTTAGAGCTTTCAAACCTTACACATGTTGATAATTACATGACAACGATATGTTCCAATGAAAAGTGGGTAAATATGAACTACCTTGACCTACCTTTGGCACTTTGTTAATTTACATTGAAGTTTTACATTCAAGTTTTTTATTAACTCAGTTTCTCAGATACCGAAAGCCATAACGTTTCCAAATTTCATATATACTTACATCTGTATGACAGCAATATGTTCCTACCCAAGTCAGGTCAATATAAATGACCTTGACCTATTTTTTACACTGTTAATTTAGATTAAAAGTTTACATTTACCTTTTTAGATCACCTGAGCCGAAGATCACTCTTCGTCCGTCGCCGTTAACTTTTGCTTCAAACGACTTCTCCTCAGAAACCGCTTGACCAATTTTAACCAAACTTCACATGAATAATCCTTAGATGACTGTGTTTTAGATTTGTTAAAATTAAGTCAGCGCAACATCCCAGATGGCCGCCATTACCATATATAATTGAAACATTAAAAAATCTTCTTCTCAAGAACCGCTGGACAGATTTCGACAGTGTTTCTTTTAAAATGATCGCCAATACCTAGGCTATCAAGTTTGTTCAAATGAAGTCCCCGGAGTCAAAAATGGCCGTGCCCCGGGGGTCCAAAGTTTGTATATTGAGAGTTTGTATGTTTTTCATAGACATCAAGGATTTTTTTATAAAAATCCTTCTCTGAAACCACTCTCATATATTACAAGTAGCATTAGCTAATGGTCCTCTACCATGTTTGTTTAAATGGTGACCCCGGGGTTAAATTTGGCCCCGTCCCAGGCGTCACAGTTTTACATAGGAATTTCTTTTTTAAATCTTCCTCTCTGAAACTACAAAAGGTTTAATATTTTGCATTTACTATAAGCTTATGGTCCTTTACCAAGTTTGTTTAAATGGTAACCCTGGGGTCACATTTTGCCCCATGCCAGGTGTTACATGTTTTTTCTCTGAAACTGCAATAGCCAGAGGTTTAATATTTTGCATTTGCTATAATCTTATGGTCCTCTACCAAGTTTTTTCAAATGGTGACCCTGGGGTCAAATTTGGCCCCGTCCCGGGCGTCACGCTTTTACATAGATTTATATAGATTTATATAAATTTATATAGTAAACAAATTAAAAAATCTTCTTCTCTGAAACTACAAGAGTCGGAGGTTTAATATTTTGCATTCACTATGAGTTTATGGTCCTTTACCAAGTTTATTCAAATGGTGACCCTGGGGTCACATTTGGCCCTGCCCCAGGGGTTACACTCTAGCACCTTCATTTTGTATTTGATCTTTACCAAACTGTGTCAGTGTCATTATATCAATGATGTTAACACAACACATTTCTTGAACAACCTCAACCAAACTTGCACAGATTGTATATGACCATAAGAAGTTCGATAATGGGCTAGTACTCAGGTGATCGATTTAGGGCAATCTTGGCCCTCTTGTTTATTAAGTCAATTACTCACATATACCAAAAGCCTTACAGTATTAAAACTTCATACACACTTACATTTATATGGCACCATTATGTTCCTACCCAAGTCAGGTCCATATAACTTGCCTTTTAATATTACACTTAAACATTTTGTAACTCCATTTTGTAAGCAACCGATAACCCTTTAATTGGGCATTCGGGTCCCTTGGACACATTTTCTAGTTTTATCTATTAAACCCAATCAAAAGATCTCTTGTTCAAACTTTATGGCGGGCCTTCGTATCACAGTTTTCTTGTTGTCGTCCCCGAAAATTGTCCGCTGATACAGCAACGTATGTTGCTACAGCCACGTATGTTGCAGCTGTTTACGTTCTCGTTGGCGCCATTAATATTTTTTGAGCCGCACAGCACACGCCAAATACCAAATTGCAGGTATTTGACATAATCATCATGATAGCGACCGGGAAGTATTTTCTTTGGCTGTTTCTTTATATTGAAGATTAAATGGTGCACATGCATTGCAGTAATGTTTATTTCATTATTTAAATGTATGCTGATAATTGACCAGAACGACGAGGTTAGCATGACCTTGCACACGTTTTAACTGTGGTTTCCTTTCAATAACTGTTTTAATACTGAAAATAGCTTAGCTATCAAGATTAACGATTAACGAGCAAAGTTTGCATCACATGATGCACACATCAAGACAGTAAATGGCCAAAAAACGAACATATTGACTCGCCTCGGCGACGTTTCGCCTTGTTTTTCCGCCATGTTGTACACATTCAAGCAATAGCGATGCCTAAGCAGCGCCATAAACCTCTACACGTTCACCCCCTTGAAAAGGTAAAGCCTGACTGGACGTCCATAATAGACTACCTGCGAATAAATTGCATATATTTCTATTACATGCCAATTATTGATTTGCACCATTGGTATACTGGTAACCGGCGTTGAGTCTATTCGGCATAAAAGTAAACTGGAGGTCACGGAACCAGTATACTTTAAAAATCCCGATATCGCCCGGTTAGAGTGCAAAACGTGAAATTGGATAGGCAGGTACTTCTTCACAATGTAGTTCAAAATATAGAGTATAAATGTAATACAACTGGTGCAGATCACAGTATGTGATTTTAAAAAAGCGAGTAAAAGTTACATAATATTTAAATATTTAACCAGGAAAATAGTGTTTCTTTCTAACAAATAAAATTCCGAATGTTTCAATGAATGGAAGGAGGGTTAATATTATCTTTAACACTAAACATATCGCATGTATTGAGGATCTTACTGGTTTAAGTATGCTAAATATTATTTCAAAATTATCAGGAATTTGAAAATCTCATCTCATCGCCTCCTGAGTTCACACACTACCACGCAGCTCACAGTAAAAGGTAAGTGTTAATGACAGTACTTGTTTTATAGTAATAGTGCCTGTTTGTATATACATACAAAGTACAAAAAAACCGGCCAGTTAAACCGATTGATACTTGACTATTAATGCTACTTTGTTTGTTAGAGATTATAACCCGGCGGGATATCTGTATTAACACTGTCCCATTTGTTTGGGTGACAGTAGGATAAGAGTGAGGTTTGGTGTACCCTTGAACCTGGTTGAAACACCCAGAGGCCAGTTTTACCACTGACCGTTCCCAGGCGGTAGCCCTATTGTCAACCCTTTTATGTTTGTGATGTCATGTCTTGCCTTTTAATCATCTTTATAGTTGCTGTTTGTTTCTATGTGTGTTTGTGGTTGACTCGTGCTACATTTCCTGTTCGATGTGTATATCTACTATTATGTAACAGAACTAACATGATCCCGGATTCCTTTGTATTGATTGTAATAGGCGATGAACATTGTATGATGTTTATGCTGATAAAAGAATTGCATTGAATTGAATTTTATCCGAATTATAACTCTGATAGGCGGCCCGGCATTACCTATGTTATGAGTTTATGAACCGTTCAATTGAACCGTTCAACAACAACTCAATCAACATTCATTCATTCTTGTATGTACAATGATTGCTCAATAAGTGTTGCAATGACTTAGCTGACTAGGCTGATCATATAGCACAATCAGAAATTAATCCGTTTATATTGAACATTTAAGACAAATAGAGACAGAGATAGTTATGCCTATATAAGATACAGCTGATCGTTAATATTAGCGTTAAGGTCAATTAGAAACAAAATACTTGTTATTATTCGCTGCCGTTACGTTCTTATATGGTTTTCATAACTGCACATGGTAAGGTATATAGCAATGAACAGTAAATTCCTTTACATTTTTCACTTTGATAGCGCAATCTTATAACATTGAACAGTGTATTATGTTGTAATGCACACGTAACACACACGTATCACTTACATGTGAACAATTGTTTCTGTGCTGATGTGTACTTATAGCAGGTCATTGTTACAAGGGTGTATTGTAGTTATTCGCAGCCGACGAATATATTTGCGATTATGTTTGATACGTGCCAAGTAATTAATGGAGAACAATTGTTATTTTACTAAATTCAGCAAATGAACTGACATGATTCACGTAATGATACAATACGATTACATAGTAGGTATAGAACGAACGGGTAAACTATCAACCCATGCTGTGAACCATGTTATGTTAGTATAGTGTAACATGCCTGTAATTGGTGTACTGAGTGCGTGGTTTGGATGACTGGTCACATCCCTGTAATTGGTGTATTGAGTGCGTGGTTTCGGATAACTGGTCACGGCCCTGTAATTGGTGTATTGGTTGCTTGTTTTTTGGATGGCTAGTCACATCCCTGTAATTGGTGTATTGAGTGCGTGGTTTCGGATGACTGGTCACGTTCCTGTAATTGGTGTATTGAGTGCGTGTTTTTTGGATGGCTGGTCACATCCCTGTAATTGGTGTATTTTGTGCGTGGTTTTGAATGGTTGGTCACATCCCTGTAATTCGTGTATTGAGTTCGTGGTTTTGGATGACTGGTCACATACCTGTAATTGGTGTACTGAGTGCGTGGTTTCGGATGACTGGTCACATTCCTGTAATTGGTGTACTGAGTGCGTGGTTTTGGATGTCTGGTCATATCCCTGTAATTGGTGTATTGAGTGCAGTGCGTGGTTTTTGATGACTGGTCACCACCCTGTAATTGTTATATTGAGTTCGTGGTTTTGGATGTCTGGTCACATCCCTGTAATTGGTGTATTGGATGACTGGTCACATCCCTGTAATTGGTGTATTGAATGCGTGGTTTTGGATGACTGGTCACATCCCTGTAATAGGTGTATTGAGTTCATGGTTTTGAATGACTGGTCACATCCCTGTAATTGTTGTATTGAGTGCAGTGCGTAGTTTTGGATATCTGGTCACATCCCTGTAATTGGTGTATTGAGTGCGTAGTTTTGGATGACTGGTCACATCCCTGTAATTGGTGTATTGGATGACTGGTCACATCCATGTAATTGATGTATTAAGTGCAGTGCGTAGTTTTTGATATCTGGTCACATCCATGTAATTGGTGTATTGAGTGCGTAGTTTTGGATGACTGGTCACATCCCTGTAATTGGTGTATTGGATGACTGGTCACATCCCTGTAATTGGTGTATTGAATGCGTGGTTTTCGATGACTGTTCACATCTTTGTAATTGGTGTTTTGGATGACTGGTCACATGCCCGTAATTGATGTATTGAGTGCGTGGTTTTGGATGGTTGGTCATGATCCTGTAAGTGGTGTATTGAGTGCAGTGCGTGGTTTTGGATGACTGGTCACCATCCTGTAATTGGTGTACTGAATGCGTGGCTTTGGATGATTGGTCACATCCCTGTAATTGTTGTACTGAGTGCGTGGTTTTGGATGACTGGTCTCATCTCTGTTATTGGTGTATTGAGTGCGTGGTTTTTGATGACTGGTCACATCCCTGTAATTGGTATACTGAGTTCGTGGTTTCGGATGACTGCTCACATCCTATTAATTGGTGTACTGAGTGCGTCTTTTTTGATGACTGATCACATCCCTGTAATTGGTGTATTGAGTGCAGTGCGTGGTTTTGGATGGCTGGTCACATCCCTGTAATTGGTGTATTGAGTGCGTAGTTGTGGATGACTGGTCACATCCTTGCAATTGGTGTATTGGATGACTGGTCACATCCCTGTAATTTGTGTATTGAATGCGAGGTTTTGGATGACTAGTCACATCCCTGTTATTGGTGTATTGAGTTCATGGTTTTAAATTACTTGTCACATCCCTGTTATTGTTGTACTGAGTGCGTGGCTTTTGATGACTGGTCACATTCCTTTAATTGGTGTATTGAGTGCGTGGTTTTGGATGACTGTTCACATCCCTGTTATTGGTGTTTGGATGACTGGTCACATCGCTGTAATTGGTGTATTGGGTGCGTGGTTTTGGATGACTGGTCACATCTCTGTAATTGTGGATGACTGGTCACATCTCTGTGATTGGTGTACTGAGTGCGTAGTTTTGGATGGCTGGTCACATCCCTGTAATTGGTGTATTGAATTCGTTGTTTTGGATGACTGGTCACATACCTGTAATTGGTGTATTGAATTCGTGGTTTTGGATGACTGGTCACATCCCTGTAATTGGTGTATTGAGTTCGTGGTTTCGGATGGCTGGTCACATCCCTATTATTGGGGTACTGAATGCGTGGTTTTGGATGTCTGGTCATATCCCTGTAATTGGTGTACTGAATGCAGTGCGTGGTTTTGGATGACTGGTCACCACCTTGTAATTGGTGTACCGAGTGCATGGTTTTGGATGATTGGTCACATCCCTGTAATTGGTGTATTGAGTACGTGGTTTTTGATGACTGGTCACATCCCTGTAACTGGTGTATTGAATTCGTGGTTTTGGATGACTGGTCACATCCCTGTAATTGGTGTATTGAGTTCGCGGTTTTGGATGGCTGGTCACATCCTTATTATTGGTGTACTGAATGCGTGGTTTTGGATGTCTGGTCATATCCCTGTAATTGGTGTATTGAGTGCAGTGCGTGGTTTTGGATGACTGGTCAACACCTTGTAATTGGTGTACCGAGTGCATGGTTTTGGATGATTGGTCACATCCCTGTAATTGGTGTACTGAGTGCGTGGTTTTGGATGACTGGTCACATCTCTGTTATTGGTGTACCGAGTGCATGGTTTTTGATGATTGGTCACATACCTGTAATTGGTATATTGAGTTCGTGGTTTTGGATGACTGGTCACATCCCTGTAATTGGTGTATTGGATGACTGGTCACATCCTTGTAATTGGTGTATTGAATGCCTGGTTTGGATGACTGGTCACATCCCTGTACTTGGTGGATTGAGTGCGTGGTTTTGGATGACTGGTCACATCCCTGTAATAGATGTATTGAGTTCATGGTTTTGAATGACTGGTCACATCCCTGTAATTGTTGTACTGAGTGTGTGGTTTTGGATGACTGGTCACATTCCTGTAATTGGTGTATTGAGTGCAGTGCGTGGTTTTGGATGTCTGGTCACATCCCTTTAATTGGTGTACTGAGTGCGTCGTTTTGGATGACAGGTCACATCCCTGTAATTGGTGTATTGAGTGCAGTGCGTGGTTTTGGATGGCTGGTCACATCCCTGTAATTGGTGTATTGAGTGCGTAGTTTTGGATGACTGGTCACATCTTGTAATTGGTGTTTTGGATGACTGGTCACATCCCTGTAATAGGTGTATTGAGTTCACGGTTTTGAATGACTGGTCACATCCCTGTAATTGTTGTATTGAGTGTGTGGTTTTGGATGACTGGTCACATTCCTGTAATTGGTGTATTGAGTGCAGTGCGTGGTTTTGGATGTCTGGTCACATCCCTTTAATTGGTGTACTGAGTGCGTCGTTTTGGATGACAGGTCACATCCCTGTAATTGGTGTATTGAGTGCAGTGCGTGGTTTTGGATGGCTGGTCACATCCCTGTAATTGGTGTATTGAGTGCGTAGTTTTGGATGACTGGTCACATCTTGTAATTGGTGTATTGGATGACTGGTCACATCCCTGTAATTTGTGTATTGAATGCGTGGTTTTGGATGACTGGTCACATCCCTGTAATTGGTGTATTGAGTTCATGGTTTTAAATGACTGGTCACATCCCTGTTACAATTATATTTAGGAAGTCTATTCAAAGTGGATCTATACCAAAAGCTTGGAAAGAAGCTAGGATTACTCCCATTTTTAAAAAGGGTACTAGAACGGAACCAAGTAACTACAGGCCGGTCAGTTTAACTTCTATTGTATGCAAAATGATAGAGAAAATTGTACGAAAACACTTACTATTACATATCGAGCAGAACAATTTACTGTCAGACGAACAATATGGCTTTCGCAGTGGAAAATCTTGTCAGCTACAACTTTTACTTGTGATGAATGACTGGTGTAATTTCATTGATGATGGAGATAGTTGGGAGACTATATATTTAGATCTGGCTAAAGCTTTCGATAAGGTGGCACATTGCCGCCTTGTGAAAAAACTATGGTCGTACGGCATTGACGGAGCAGTATTAGCCTGGTTGAAGGACTTTTTAACTGACAGAAAACAATGTGTATCTGTAAATGGCAGTACTTCAACTATGAAACCAGTATCGAGCGGAGTGCCTCAGGGAAGTGTTCTTGGGCCGATCATGTTTCTTTTGTATGTGAATGATATACCAGAGATTGTCAACAGCGCAGTGAAGATTTTTGCAGACGACACTAAGTTATATGCCACAACGAATAATTCAGCTATACTGCAAGAAGATATCGATAATTTATCCCAGTGGGCGGAGGAATGGAACCTGTCTTTCAATATCGACAAGTGTAAGGTCATTCATTATGGAATTAATAACCCGGAGAATTCATACTCAATGCAAGGGAGGGAACTGTCTTGTGTTACTGAAGAATGTGACTTGGGAGTAGTGTTCGAGAGAGACCTTAAGTTCAGTAAGCATATATCAACAAAGATAAATAAAGCAAACAGAATTTTGTCACTTATTAAGAACTCCTTCAGTTTTGTGGACAAACATGTATTTGTGAGGTTATATACTGCACTTGTGAGGCCGCATGTTGAATTTGCAAATGTTGTTTGGCATCCATACTTGAAAAAGGATACACCGAAAGATTGGCAAATCTGAAATTACCCTCTCTTAGCTACAGAAGATTAAGGGCTGATGCAATACAGACCTTTAAGATACTCCGAAATTTCGACAAGTGCAAACATGAACAGTTTTTTAAGTTGTCAGGTTCAGTGACCAGAGGCCATTCCCTCAAACTCGAGAAGCCAAGGTGCAGAACTACCTTCACACTACACCAGTTTTCCTCAAGAGTCGTCAGTATGTGGAACCAGTTGCCACAGGATGTTGTGCAGGCAAAAGATGTGGAAAAGTTTAAAATCATGTTTGATCGGCATTGGAAAAATGGACAATACCAGTTGTAACAAAATATAGATTGTTAAAGTGACAGTTACACACAGCCAAACTCTTTGAAATATGCACCAAAATTCTAAACCTAATATAAATACGATAGTTGTCTTGCTATATATCTGCTACATCAGGAGGGGTTTTAAAAGGACGTAGTCCTTACGACAGAGCCCTTGAAGATTCTACAGGTATTCTACAGGTATTGTTCAACTGAGTGCGTGGTTTTTGATGACTGGTCACATTCCTGTAATTGGTGTATTGAGTGCGTGGTTTTGGGTGACTGTTGACATCCCTGTTATTGGTATATTGGATGACTGGTCACATCCCTGTAATTGGTGTATTGAGTGCAGTGCGTGGTTTTGGATGGCTGGTCACATCCCTGTAATTGGTGTATTGAGTGCGTAGTTTTGGATGACTGGTCACATCTTGTAATTGGTGTATTGGATGACTGGTCACATCCCTGTAATTTGTGTATTGAATGCGTGGTTTTGGATGACTGGTCACATCCCTGTAATTGGTGTATTGAGTTCATGGTTTTAAATGACTGGTCACATCCCTGTTATTGTTCAACTGAGTGCGTGGTTTTTGATGACTTGTCACATTCCTGTAATTGGTGTATTGAGTGCGTGGTTTTGTGTGACTGTTGATATCCCTGTTATTGGTGTTTTGGATGACTGGTCACATCCCTGTAATTTGTGCATTGAGTGCGTGGTTTTGGATGACTGGTCACATCCCTGTTATTGGTGTATTGAGTGCGTGGTTTTTGATGACTTGTCACATCCCTGTAATTGGTATATTAAGTTCGTGGTTTTGGATGACTGGTCACATCCCTGTCATTGGTGTATTGGATGACTGGTCACATCCCTGTAATTGGTGTATTGAATGCGTAGTTTTGGATGACTGGTCACATCCCTGTTATAGGTGTATTGAGTTCATGGTTTTGAATGACTGGTCACATCCCTGTAATTGTTGTACTGAGTGTGTGGTTTTGGATGACTGGTGACATTCCTGTAATTGGTGTATTGAGTGCAGTGCGTGGTTTTGGATGTCTGGTCACATCCCTGTAATTGGTGTATTGCATGACTGGTCACATCCCTGTAATTAGTGTATTGAATGCGTGGTTTTGGATGACGGTCACATCCCTGTAATAGGTGTATTGAGTTCATGGTTTTGAATGACTGGTCACATCCCTGTAATTGTTGTAATGAGTGCGTGGTTTTGGATGGCTGGTCACCACCCTGTATTTGGTGTACTGAGTTCGTGGTTTTGGATGATTGGTCACATCCCTGTAATTGTTGTAATGAGTGCGTGGTTTTGGATGACTGGTCACATTCCTGTAATTGGTGCACTGAGTGCGTGGTTTTTGATGACTGTTCACATCTTTGTAATTGGTGTTTTGGATGACTGGTCACATGCCCGTAATTGGTGTATTGAGTGCGTGGTTTTGGATGGTTGGTCATGATCCTGTAATTGGTGTATTGAGTGCAGTGCGTGGTTTTGGATGGCTGGTCACCACCCTGTATTTGGTGTAATGAGTGCGTGGTTTTGGATGACTGGTCTCATCCCTGTTATTGGTGTATTGAGTGCGTGGTTTTTGATGACTGGTCACATCCCTGTAATTGGTATATTGAGTTCGTGGTTTTGGATGACTGCTCACATCCCTTTAATTTGTGTACTAAGTGCGTCGTTTTGGATGACTGGTCACATCCCTGTAATTGGTGTATTGAGTGCAGTGCGTGGTTTTGGATGGCTGGTCACATCCTTGTAATTGGTGTATTGAGTGCGTAGTTTTGGATGACTGGTCACATCCCTGTAATTTGTGTATTGAATGCATGGTTTTGGATGACTGGTCACACTATTGTAATTGGTGTATAGAGTTCATGGTTTTAAATGACTAGTCACATCCCTATTATTGTTGTACTGAGTGCGTTGTTTTTGATGACTGGTCACATTCCTGTAATTGGTGTATTGAATGGGTGGTTTTGGGTGACTGTTGACATCCCTGTTATTGGTGTTTTGGATGACTGGTCACATCCCTGTAGTTGGTGTATTGAGTGCGTGGTTTTGGATGACTGGTCACATCTCTGTAATTGTGGATGAATGATCACATCCCTGTTATTGGTGTTTTGGATGACTGGTCACATCCCTGTACTTGGTGTATTGAGTGCGTGGTTTTGGATGACTTGTCACATCTCTGTAATTGTGGATGACTGATCACATCCTTGTACTTTGTGTATTGAGTGCGTTGTTTTGGATGACTGGGCACATCTCTGTGATTGGTGTACTGAGTGCGTGGTTTTGGATGACTGGTCACATCTCTGTAATTGTGGATGACTGATCACATCCTTGTACTTTGTGTATTGAGTGCGTTGTTTTGGATGACTGGCCACATCTCTGTGATTGGTGTACCGAGTGCGTGGTTTTGGATAGCTGGTCACATCCCTGTAATCGGTGTACTGAGTGCGTGGTTTTGGGCGGCTGAGTTATATGCATGCTACATTACATGTTCCACTGTATAATTTTATATTCTAATAAAGGAAATGTAATGTATATACTATACACTTAATTCCATGGAATATTCCAAAGAAATCCCACGATGTTTTGTATCAACATGGTTGCAACTAATTAAGAGAAACCACACAGTTGTGCGGTTGTAGAGCATTTCATCACTGTACACTTTGTAACACAAAATTCATAAATGTTGAAGTTCCGCTTTGAAAATTTGATCCATTTCAGCACTATACCGAATGTAAAGACATTGCAAATTTTACGTCTTAAGCTTGTTCACTTTCTTGAACTAAAATTCGTATTCTACTACTACTAAAACTTTGAAGGAATTACATTAGGTGTGTTAAGATCTTTTTTTTCCTATTTCTGAAAGGAAATGTCTAATGTAGCCAGGTTCCATGGAAGACACACCCAATTATAAATTATACCCAACCGGAAGCGGGGAATACAGAACATGGGACATGATATTTTTTCTGCACTGAATCACTATGGAAATGGCGTCCATTCTCATGTTTGTCACCAAGAAAGGGGAAGATCCGAAGTACTGTTAAATAAATAATTTATTGGGCTAAAATTATTCTCCATCATTTATTTAATTTATTTAACTGCATTTGAAGAAAACTAATTTAATACTCATTCTGCCCGTTCTCACTTTTTGAAGTTTGTGACGTAAAGCAGGCACGCGCTCTCGTCTTTGGTTGTGAATAGCTCTGTAAAATGCCGCGGAGTAGTATGTGTTTTGTGAGGAATTCAAAAGTCATAGGTTCAATCTCACTGTCAGTGGATTCAATTTATGTGAATTCATAGCATAAAATGTCTTTATTTGTGGCAAACCAATGCTTGAAGCCTATGGGAATTGAATTGGGTGTATCTTCCCTAGCATTCGATTAACAGCAGCATAGTCAGTGTGCACAACCCACGTCACCAAATGATAGGGTTCAACACGAAATAGCCAAGAAATCCGGCCTCGATTCAGGCAACATTTTGTCTAATTTTGTCGCCAATAGTTAACCGATTTTTATGAAACTTGGTTCATCTAATGCAGAAAACAAAATGCTACTCCGGTTGAGACCCGTTTTTGAAAAACTCTTGAAACAAAAAAGTTATTGAAGGAATAAAAATGTTTTTTGGTTGAAAGCCGTGACAGAGTACACATTAGTTCAGTAAACTCATGCATTTTAACCCATTTACACAATCTAGCTCTTGTCTTTACACTCATTCCTATAGTTTGTATTCAAGGGATTGCATTTCGTATGATTTTACTGGGCATATGTCAATTTGAGCGGTTTGCAAGGCAAAAATAAAAAATGATTCAGAACACACCATTTCAGTTAAATGATAGGGTACACATAAAAAAACGTACAATTTTAAATCTTGAATACACACGGTTTTAATAGCATTCCGTTAGCCATTTATACACATTCTGAAACGGGCATTGATAGCATGTTTCTATACTGCAAATAGGTGTGTATTGTGTCAATGGACTGACTTATCTTGTTCAAATGTAGCATCTTCAGTACGCATATGTGATTGGTACCAATACCCGTCTCAATATCACGATTGTGCCGTCAAACACAACTCCTGCAGTATACTGTATCATATCAGCATTGATTGTATGGTATTTAAGTGCTTATACTGTAATACAATATATAGCGGACATTTTACCCGAGTTGCATTTCTTTTTTCCTTTGGAATAGTTTCTGTCCTTCCTACTTTCTTTTAGCTTTCTTATGATGGAAAACGAGTTAAACCAAATGTGTGTCGTGTTTAAATGTGTATAGTGTATGTAAACGTCTTAATTAGTGCCCTTTTCTCCTAAAGTGTACCAAAGAAATACATAGATTTTCAATTATTTCATCAACCAATTTCTTAATGATATCTATACTCGTTCCAAAGGAAATAGGTTGTTATTTATTTAATAGTGTGAATCAGAATCTTAAAAAGAGATATCACTAATTTCGTTGTCAAATATTTCAATTTCGTCTAATGTTATGTTATTACTACTGGCCTGTCAATGAGTGGTATTAGTAGTATTGTATTCTATTATAACTAGTCGATCAATTTAAATAAGATCCTATCGGAAACCAAGATATACAGGCTTTTATACGTTGCGTATAGCATTAATTTAAAGTCTTCTACTTCGTTTTTGCAAATGGTGACCCTGTTGGGGAAATTTTAATCACAGTTTTACATTGAGTTGTATATACATATATTCATAAACAAACTTCTTTTCTGAAAATAAGTGAACTCGAGCTCTCATAAATTGCGGATCATATTTGACTTATTACGGGGACAGTTTTACCTACATTTGTATAAGAATAGGGGCGTCCGTGGCCGGGTGGTTAGAGTCTCTGACTTGCAATCACTTGCCCCTCACCGCTGTAGGTTCGATCCCTCAGGGTCCTAGGAATCTTTATGTGAGGAAGCTATCCAGCTGGCTTGCGGAACGTCGGTGGTTCTACCCAGGTGCCCGCCCGTGCACGAAAATTGCTCGGAGGGGCACCTGGGGTCTTCCTCTACCAGTGGAAGCTGGAAAGTCGCCATATGACTTTAGCTGTTGGTGCGACTATAAAATCCAATTCAATTCAATTGTATAATAATATTTATTAAATCTGAATAAAATCTCTGAACAGTTATCTAGAGTTCTATGTCGCATGTTTAATCAACTCTGTATAGGTGAAGATGTAACAATAATATTTAGTATATGAATACTGTAATACTATACAATATCACACACCAAATATTTAGTATATACATAATATAATACTAAATAATATCACTCACCAAAGATTTATAAATAATATAATACTATACAATATAACACACCAAAGATTTAGTATATAAATACTACAATACTATACAATATCCCACACCAAAGATTTAGTGTATAAATACTATAATATTATGCAATATCACACACCAAAGATGTAGTATATAAATAATATAATACTATACACTATCACACACCAAAGATTTAGTACATAAATATTATAATATTATACAATATCACACAAGAAAGAT